>JAJONR010004909.1:0-45749 GCA_029582245.1 Solanum etuberosum | reverse complement strand
TCCAGTGTGCCAAGCTCTGAGGGTAAAAATCAAGTTGGCGAGAGAAAGGAGCAGTCGGCGGATCGCCAAGTGGTTCCACGATGCAGTGTTGGATCGCCCAAAGTTACAGACCTTGAGGATGCTGAATGCCAAGGCAGAAGGGCGATTGAAGTGACCAAAGGGAAGATCGCCGAGTGGTTGGGCGAGCCCGACTTACTTCGCGTGACTCTTCGCAACACATTTTTGGCGACTATAAATATGTTTTTGAACATTTAGTTTAACATAAATTTTCATATGAATTCGTGTCTTAGAATCTATTATTTATGTTTTGAACTGGGAGACAAGTTTTCTCTAGTTTTTCCTAAGCTTTGAAGAATTGAAGTTTTTCACTTTTGAGAAATTGGAAGTGGGTCTTCAATATTCTTCGAATTGGAGGATTGTAAGGATGACTCTACACTTACCAAGTTGATGGATAATCAATTTGGTAACTGATTTTTACCTTTTTATGATTTCTAGCTAAAATCCCAATTCTTGGGGTGTTATTATGGGCTGATTTACCTTATGGGTGTTTCTAATTGTTAGTTTAATAGCTATTTAAAAGTGAGTTCAATCATTTATTGTGGGTTAATTTAAGAATTATAGTTGCAAATACGATTCTACCTTTGTGTTCTTGGCTTGCTCGAGAGAGAGGTTTTAGAACTAAGGTGTTTGATTGATGGTCTGTGGGTATTGGGTTGACCTGGGTTCAGCTCGAGGGAGTGAATCCTAAACCCTTTTCCACACATTCAGCTCGAGACAGTGAATGGACTAAGGTGTTGGCTGTTCTTATTTTGCATGCTTGTTGATGTTCGAGAAAATTCAACTTGATTCAGGGTAACTTGTTCGAGAGAAAATTTATCTCCTCTATAGCCTAGCTTACTCACTAATATTTAGCCATTCTCTAATAGTTGTAATTACCCATTTGTCTATAATAGCCTATAATCGAATCACATCCCAAGAACCCATCTCATTATTGTTATTTCGTATTGTTTGCTGTTGTTTGTAGTTGATAATTTCAAAACCAAAACCCCCATTTGACATTCGTGTCACCCCCTGATTTGAATGATGTTTTTATTCGATCATTTTTATTCCTATGACTGATTTGAGCATATTCATACTTCCCTATTGAATCTCAAACACGTACCGCTCTCTGTGGGATTCGACCCCAACTCATTTAGTTGGGTTTTATACTGATTAACGACCGTTGATTCTTAGAATTGGATGAAGTGTCTTTGATCGCGTTATTCAATCAAAATGGCACCGCTGCCGGGGAGTGGTGTTGTTTGAGATTCTTTTGGTGAAGTTGAATTTTGTTCTTTGTAGTCATAGTTCAATCTACTTACTTTCAGTTTTGGTTTGTGTGTTGCTGTTTAAAACAGAGGAAATGAGTTTCAACAGAAGCAATGGTAGCCAAGTGGGACACCAAGATGACATCGACAATCTCAATGATGTCAATGAGCCGAATGTTAATGACCCTATCTTGTTGGTGGAGTTGGTGCCTTCCACTTGCCTCCGGCTGAAGGGAACATTGTGTTCCACATTACAAGCACCATGTTGCAACTCTTGCAATTGAAATGATTGTTTGGCGGGCTAGCTCATGAGGATCCCCATGAGCATATAAGGAACTTTGTCGATGTTTGCGGGCCGTTCTCCTTCAAGAACATATCCCAAGAGCCGATCCGGTTGAGGTTGTTCCCATTTTCTATAATGGGAGAAGCATGTAAATGGTTGGCTGAGTTGCCAAGAGATTCTATCACTTCATGGGAAGAGCTTGTTACCGCATTTCAAGTGTGATTTTTCCCTCCTTCGAAGATGATGACTCTTCGGGATAGTATTCAAAGCTTCAAACATCTAGATGGTGAGCCAATTCGTGAGACTTGGCTAAGGTTTAAGAAGATGGTGCTGCAATGCCCAACTCATGGGTTGCCCGACAATGTCCTGTTGCAGTACTTTTACCGAAGTCTTGATTCGGTAAACAAGGAAGTAGCTGACCAACTTTCTCCGGGAGGTTTGATGCAACAACCTTACATTATAGCAGCCCAGCTCTTGGATGGTATGACCAAAATTAACCGGGCATGGTACACCCGTGAAGATCAGGTCTCCCCTCTCACTTTTAAATTGACAAAGGAGCAGCTTGAAAAAGATCAAGAGAGGGACCAGAACATGGCAAAGATAATGACCCAACTTGACATCTTAGCTAAGAACGTCATGTGTGCTGGTGCTAGAAGTGTAAATACTGTCAGTATTGGGGGTGTAAATCCCGAAGAAGCCAAGTTTGAAGAATTATACAATGAGGAAGTAAACTTCCTAGCCAACCAAGGTGGAGGATATCGTGCTAACTACCCAAGACAGGGTGGTAAACAAGGTTGGAACAGAGATGAAGGCTGGATAGATAGTGATAGAGAGTGGAGGGATCGCAACCCCACTTGGAAGGAAAGGGATGGGGAGAAGGATAGGTATGTTCCTCCCCACAAGAGTCAAAAGCCCAAAGATTCTAAGGGTAGCCGTTCTAAGGATATGCTCTCGCATATTCTCAACAAGGTTGAAGGGTCTAATAAAATTTTGAAGGAGATGAAGGAAGATGTATCAACCCTTAACCAGACGGTAACTTCTCATTCCGTCTCTATCAAGCAGTTGGAGACCCAAATGGGTAAAATTTCTTCTCATTTAAACCCGATACAACATGGGGGTTTCCTAGTGATACTATGGCAAAACCCAAAAATAAAGTTTGAGCGAGGACTTGCGTCATTCCACGACGTTAACTAAGGTGCTGCTTGGGAGGCAACCCAAGTTTTTATTTGCTTTCTTTTGTTTTTGGAATAATCGTGTGTTGATTGTGTAGGTGAAAAAGTGGAATGTGTTTGAAAGAGGCAAGTTGGCGAACAAAATCTCCAGTTGGCGACTCGCCGAAGAGGTCGGCGAGCCGAACCTGGACCACCATTGGGCTTAAGGAATTATGAAGATAGAGTCTGTAATACTCGGCTGGTCCATGGAAAATTCGGCGAATCACCGAACACGTCGGCGAGCCCAATCTTCACCGCCGTTTGGACCCCCACGATAACTGGAGGTCCTGTAAAACTCGGTGAGGTAAGTACCCACTCGGAGTGTCATCGAGTGGGTCGGCGAGGTCAAATAAAATCTCCGAAAGGGAGCGAACTGAACGGTTTTAAAAGGCAAAAGGTTTAAACTTTCAAACTCTTTCACATTCCCTCACTTTTTAACTTCATACAATCGCACCCGTATTATATCTTTCCTATATATTTGTATTTTACCACTTTTGGTTGGTCGATCTTGTGTTCGGAGTTGGAAATCTTTGCTGCCTAGCTTTACAAATTCATCTTTCGGCATAAAGGTTGGTTTTCCGAACCCCGAACTCTTAATTAGCGGTTAAACTAAAATGCATTACTATAAATTGTGTTGATGTGTGCTGGGCCTCTCTGAAATCGTTTATGTGTGCTTGCGTGCCTATTTTAATTTAGATTTTGTGTCTGAATTACCTAATTTGTTAATTTCCCAAAATTTCGTGCCTTTAAATTGATCATAAATTGTTGGGTTGTGCTTAATTATTGTTGGCTCTAGCCGGGTGAAGTCTGAGTAACCCCGTATGTGCTAAATGATGTGCTTTGCCCAATGATGGAGCGTTTGACGTCATTCCTAAGGGCTAAAGCTGTCAAATGGCTAATTTTGGCCAAACCGGGGGAAGTCTGAGTACCCCGGTGGCATGGGTCTAGTGGGTCTGAGCCTAATTGAAGGTGTATGTGTTTTGATTTTGTTTTCAGGGGCTGCGGGGTTGAATTTTGAAGTTGGGGTTGAAAATGGCACGTTGGGCAGTTTGGCGAGCTGGGTCGAGCTCGCCGAACCACTCGGCGGTTCGCCGAGTCCCCCTAGATCGCCTTTAATTTCATGCTTTAAGTGATTTTGGTTCTGTAACTTTCGGCGAGAAGCCTGAGATCGCAGAGTGCACTCGGCGACTCGCCGAAAGTTTTCCTTGATCACCCTTTTTGCGCCACTAACCCATAAAATACACTGTAACTTTCAGCGGGCTTGTCTGTGCTCGCCGAAAGGTGTCGGTGATTCACTGAAAGGTCCTTCTCATCGCCGACATGCCATTTTTTTGGGAAAGTTTCAAGCTAGTCCTTTTGGCGAGCCCATCTGGCTCGCCGAAGTGACTCGACGACTCACCGATCGGTTTAGTGAGTTTTCTGCAACCTGTTTTCTGAACCTTTGCTAAACTCTTTCTAACTCTTGTGTTGTGTTTTGCATAAAAGGCTAGACCAAAGGTAGTAGGCCGAGATATGCCGCCCCGCAAGAGGGCAAAGGGAATCACCATGAATGAGGATGCAGCTGCATCCCGGGAAAAGGCTACAAAACTTCCTACCACAGGTGGGAAGGGCAAAGGGAAAGGCAAGGCACCTGCTCCTGCGTCACCAGAGGTTAGCTCTGATAGTGACGGTATATATTCCACTCACCTCACCACTTCTGAGAGTGAGGGTGAGCACCAGGATCCTCAAGCTACCATTTCTGAGCCTGAAGATGAGCTCCTGTTAGCCGAGAGAGCGGAGCTGCGATCCAAGAGGTTGAATGATCCATCTAGGATCAGGACTCCCCAGGCCCCTACTCCTCCTCCAGTTCCAGATCAGGTCGTGGTCCCAGCACCACCTGCACAGGGTCCTCCTCCCCGGTCTATGAACAGACTGAAGACTGAGGGATTAAGGACCATCATCGAAGAAAATAGGCTATCTATTAATGGAGTAATTGACCGGTACCCAGAGATTATGAGCTGCTTGAGGGCCCACAAGTTTCAGATATTCACTAGACCCCGGGGTCCTTACATTCCAAATTGGGTCCGTGAATTCTACATTGCCTACGGAGCTCTAGTGCCACAAGGGAAGAAGCAGGCCACCAGATTCAAGCCGGTTGATTATGTGGTCGTCAGGGGCAAGAAAGTGAAGTGTGATAGTGATGCTATCAATGCAGTCCTGGAATGTTCAGTAGATATAGAGGATGACTGTCTACACATGATCCGGACAAAAACGTTAGAAAATATGAAAAAGTGGTTGGGACCTCTGATTTCTAATGGTACTCCTAAGTGGATCGAGGTTGGAGAACCCATTGAAACGAATGACCTCAATGTAGCAGCAAGATATTGGTTTGGCTTCATCAGCAGTACTATTATGCCATCCCAGAACAAGTCGATTCTCCGCCACACGAAAGCAGTCTGCCTTGGTTGCATCATTGATGGGACAAGGCTGAACTTGGGAATTATCATTGGCCAAGAAATAATCATGACGGCCAAGCAGCGGCAGACTTCTCTCCCTTTTCTAGTGCTGATCACCGAGCTGTGCAGGCGAGCCTGAGTGCCTTGAGATGAGAAGAAGGATATGGAAGTTACTCCCACCTCTTGTACCAACATTCGTAGGATTGAGGCGGAGTACTTGAAAGATGAGGCTGAGAAGAAGAAGGTAGCTCCGGTGGACACCTCCCCAGTTGATAATACTCAGACACTAACTGCGGAGGCAGTATTGCCTAATCCGGCCCCTAGGCCTTCAGGTATATCTAGTGTTGTGCTTTTTGTGACTCCTAGCCCCTCAACAGCTCCCATACCTCGTAGGTCTGCTGCTGGTGCCCGAACCCCGCTCACCCAGGCTGCATTGCTTCGGATGGGGCAGCTAGCCCACTCTACGAATAGGCGTACCTCCAGGCTTGAGGCCAGCATCCCTGGGATGATTGAGAGGGCCCTGAGTGCTGCTGTGACACCCCTTAGCGTGTCTCTTGATGCCCTTGCGGCAAGGATAGCGGCGTGTGAGCAAGGCCAGGGGGCCACTGATGAGGTGACGGCCCTAAAGGCCGCGATTGCTGAGCTGCGAAAGGACTTGGACCAGCTGAAGTCCACATATATGTCCATGATATTCGGGACTGTGGAGATCCCCGATATGCCTGCTGATACAGATGTGCCTCCGGCTACCACCGGAGATGAGGTTCGAGTTGAAGAGGTAGCTGTTGCAGAGTCCGAGGCTGAGACTGATGAGGAGCATCTTGGAGTAGATGAGGAGGCCGCTTATGAGGGCCTTACAGCAGATAAGGTGGCTATGGTGGATTCAGTTGTGCAGATCTCATTGACAGACACACCCATGGTTGATCCTAGTAGAGCCAGTAGTTATGATGTTACACCGGGTACTGATGCCTAGAAAGATTGAGCGACAGTGTAGACAGGACCCTTCTTTACCTCCCTCTCTGTCATTTTTTTATTGACTCTGTTTATTTTGTTGCATTTGAGGACAAATTACTTTTATTTGTGGTGGGGTAAGGTATTTCCATACCTATCTCTTTTTATTATCATTTTTGTATATATTGGGTTTTGTGCTGAAAATTGTGTTTTGACACTGTTTAGTGGATGTTTGAGCTTATGGCTCCTTGTTTTGATTGTAAATGGTTTTGACCCTTCCAAAAATTTTGCCACCTCTTGTCTTGTGTTAATGTGGTTGTTCTTGTGCGAATTTGAGTATCGGTCATGATCAATACCGATGACTTGAATAGTGATCTTAATCGAACAACAATGAATGCGCGGATACGATGAGGCCAAATGAAGTTGCATAGACAATATGTTTTGCATTTCGTTGTGACTAGCCAATTACCGAAAGAGTCTCTTGAGATGAACATTGCATACTAGCAAAAGTGTGGAGTCTTGTTTGATAATGGTGCCAATGCCTTGTGTGATTAGCATACCGTGAACCTTGTGTGATGACACCTAGAATTTTCCCCATTGGTCCGATTGACTAAGTGATGCAAGCTCTTGAAATGATCTTAGGCAACAATTTTTAAGAGTGAAACAATTTGACAATATACCTCTTTTTTGGCCAACCTTGTGAGATGTGTGAATCTTGCTTGAACCCTTTTGAGACTTGTCCTTTTCTCGGAAGAAACTTGATGAAATTGAAACCTCTCTTTATCCATTCACCCATAATCCTCATGAAAGTGTGGTGTGTTTGAATAGCCAACTTAGGCCAAAAGCCTAAGTTGGGGGTGTGGTGAAAAGAGAAGGAAAATCAAAAAGTGTGAAGAAGTCCCCCTTTATCCATGGACTTGAAAAAGATGGAACCCTCCATACGGAAAAAAAAAAAAAAAAAGAAGAAAGAAAAAGTGGTGAAATAAAGTTGTGAAAATTACAAAAGAAATGGGGTGTCCATTATTCCATGAGAAGTGAATAATGGGGTGAATTTTGAGCATGAATGAAAATGCCAAAGAAAAGGAAGGAAAGTTGTTCACACCACATTTCATGAGGATAGCAGCCACTGAGCCTAAATGACCATACCTTTACACTCAGCCCCGTTGCAAGCCTTGAAAAGACCTTTTTGATCTTGAGTGAGCTGAAACAAATGTTGGCTGGAAAATAAGGAAAAACTTATGGGTGAAGTCATGCATGTGTTCATCTTTTTTGGTGTGAGAGTTGTTTGTGATTCCAGAGCTATAAATTGTTGAACAATTGTGTGTGCATATGGAATCAACTTTGTGTGAGGGAATTTGAGTACCTCTGTTGAACTTGAACTTGCATTTGAAGCGAGTATTGTGAACTTGAGAATCTTTGATAATGGTGAGTCACAACTTCAACTTTGAGTGCACAATTGATCCTTGAATGAGTAAGTTGAGTCTTGTTGTGTGCATTCATGATTGAGTCTTTTGTAGTACTGTTTGAGACATCCTTTTTGAACTGCTGAACTTGAGTTTTACTTGAGGACAAACAAAAGTTTAAGTTAGGGGTGTTGATGAGTCCGAGATTTGGACTCATTTAGGGCTTTATTTGTATAGGTTTAGTGTCCTCAAATGCTTATTTTCTGCCAATAACTGATTTAAAACCCTTGATTTTCAGGATTATGGATTGAGGAACAAAGCAAGGACACTAAGTTGCAAAAAGGAACAAAGCGAGCTGAAAGAATGAAGAAAAGAAAGCCTGGTGATCGCCAGTTGACTTGGCGAGTCGCTGAATGACCATTTGACCTCCTAAAGTTCCAGTGTGCCAAGCTGTGAGGGTAAAAATCAAGTTGGCGAGAAAAAGGAGCAGTCGGCGGATCGTCGAATGGTTCTGCGATGCAGTGTTGGATTACCCAAAGTTACAGACCTTGAGAATGCTGAATGCCAAGGCAGAAGGGCGATTAAAGTGACCAAAGGGCGGATCGCCGAGTGGTTCGGCGAGCCCAACTTACTTCGCCGAGTGACTCTTCGCAGCAAATTTTTGGCGATTATAACTACATTTTTGAACATTTAGTTTAACATAAATTTTCATATCAATTCGTATCTTAGAATCTATTATTTGAGTTTTGAACTGGGAGACAAGTTTTCTCTAGTTTTTCCTAAGCTTTGAAAAATTGAAGTTTGTCACTTTTGAGAAATTGGGAGTGGGTCCTTGATATTCTTTGAATTGGAGCATTGTAAGAACGAATCTACACTTACCCAATTGATGGATAATCAATTTGGTAACTATTTTTACCTTTTTATGATGTCTAGCTAAAACCCCAATTCTTTGGGTGTGATTATGTGATTATGGGCTGATTAAGCTTATGGGTGTTGCTAATTGTTAGTTTAATTGCTATTTAAAAGTGAGTTCAATCATTTATTATGGGTTAATTTAAGAATTGTAGTTGCAAATACGATTCTACCTTTGTGTTCTTGGCTTGCTCGAGAGAGAGGTTTTAAAACTAAGGTGTTTGGTCTGTGGGTATTGGGTTGACCTGGGTTCAGCTCGAGAGAGTGAATCCTAAACCCTTTTCCACACATTCAGCTCAAGAGAGTGAATGGACTAAGCTGTGGGCTGTTCTTATTTTGCATTCTTGTTGATGTTCGAGAGAAATCAACTTGATTCAGGGTAAATTGTTCAAGAGAAAATTTATCTCCTCTATAGCCTAGCTTACTCACTAATATTTAGCCATTCTTTAATAGTTGCAATTACCCATTTGTCTATAATAGCCTATAATCGAATCACATTTCAAGAACTCGTCTCATTATTGTTATTTTATATTGTTTGCTGCTGTTTGTAGTTGATAATTTCAAAACCAAAACCCCCATTTGACATTCGTTTCACCCCTTGATTTGAATGATGTTTTTATTCGATCATTTTTATTCCTATGACAGATTTGAGCATATTCATACTTCCCTATTGAATCTCAAACACGTACCACTCTCTGTGGGATTCGACCCCAACTCATTCAGTTGGGTTTTATACTGATTAACGACCGTTAACGCTTCGAATTGGATGAAGTGTCTTTGATAGCGTTATTCAATCAGTTAGGCAGCAGTCTCGTCCAGTTACTAATTTCTAAGGGGATTGGGGGTTTAATTACTTTTATAGAGGCTCGTTCTTCCTTAGTTGAGTAGCACTAGTTTGACGATGAGAAATTGTGTCTCATTCGAGACAAGGTGATGAGAGGGGAAGCCAAGGAGGTTGTCCTGGATTTTGATGGTATCTTAAGGATTGGGGGCAGGCTCTGTGTGCTCAAAGTGGACGAGTTGATTGGATTGATTCTTGAGGAGGCCTATTGATTCTGATATTCTATGCATCTGGGATGGTGAAGTTGTATCACGATCTGAGACAACACTATTGGTGGTGTGGGATGAAGAGGGATATTGCAAATTTTGTTTCGAGGTGCTTGCCTTGGAAACAAGACAAGTGTGAGCACCAATGGCCTGGAGGTATATCTTAGAGGATGCTTATTAGTACTTGGAAGTGGGAACAGATAACAATGGACTTTGTTGTTGGACTACCTACCACTGTGGGTGGTTGTGATTCTTCTTGTGTGGTCGTTGACATGACCAATTCCACCCATTTCATATCAGTTAGGGTGAAGTATATGGTGGATAAGTTAGCCGATCTTTATACCAGTTAGATTGCGACTACATGGTTTCTACTATTTTTTATCGAGGCTCTTTTTTCACTTCCCATTTCTGGAAGGCATTACAACATGGCTTGGGTACTTCGTTAGTTATGAATACAACCTTTCATCCTCAAACATATGGTCAGACTAAGCGAACAATTCAGGTGGTGGAGGACATGCTCTGAGCTTGTGTGATTGATTTTGGTGCAAGATAGGATTGAAATTTACCCTTAACAGAGTTTACCTACAACAACAGTCACCATTCTAGTATTCAGATTGCCCCATTGAAGGCATTGTATGGCTGATGGTGTATATCTCCAATCGGATGGTTTGATTCAACTGAGATGGACTCATTAGATACAAACTTGCTTAGAGATATTATGTAGCAGGTCTGTATGATCTAGGGTAGGCTGTTGACAACCCAGAGCCGACAAAAGAGTTATGCAGATTGGAGAGTTTGAGCTCCAGTGTTCATGAAGGGTGATCATGTTTGGCTCCAAGTGTCACCCATGAAGGGTGTGATGAGGTTCGGAAATAAGGGCATTCTTAGCCCTAGATTCATTCGACCCTTTGATATTTTGAGTCGTGTGGGAGAGGTGGCCAATAAGCTGGCCTTGCCACCTACTTTGTTAGTTGTGCATCCTCTATTTCATGTCTTCATGGTTTAGAATTACTTGCCGGAAGAGTCCCGCATATTTTCTCTTGATTTAGTTAAGTTGGGTCCAAACTAATATTTTGAGGAGGAGCTTGTAACCGTCTTGGATAGGCAGGTCCAAAAGCTTAGGACCAAGAAGATTGCTTCCGTGAAAATGCAGTGGAAACACCATTTAGTTGGTGAGATGACTTGGGACACAGAGTAAGATATGCGTGCCAGATATCCTCAGATTTTCAAAGCTTCAAGTACTTTGTTTTAATTTATGTTCGAGAACAAACATGTTTTTTAGTGGTGGATAATGTAATGACTCGGTTGGTAATTTTTGGAAAGTTTCATGGGTTTACCATGTTGCCCCCCCCTCCAATCTTGACCGCGTGTGTTTCATGATTTAGTTTTGAAAGTTGGTTTCAAACTTTGAGTTTAAAGTTGATAATTTCGTAAGATTTGAGTTTCAAAGGCTAATATTGTTTGGAAAGTGATTTTTGGTATCTTTTGGAGTTTTGAGGGTCGTAATGGAATTTTGTCGATTCCATCAGTTCTGAAATGTGGAATCTAGTGTATGAGAGTTTTCGGTTTCGGATTCAGAGTCTTTTTGAGTTTTTCAGGCCTTAAGTTGGAAAATTTAGGAAATTTAGATTTTGGGTTAAATTTTGTCAACATTCAGGGTTCAAATGCTCGGATCAAAATTTTGAGAATTTCATTGGATTCGGGGGATGATTTTAGGCCTAGGTGAGGTCTATCTTGATTTTTGAGAGGTCCCGAGCTTGTTTTGGCCTTTTAGGCATTATGTTAGATTCTTGTGGTTTTGATGGATATTAGGTCATGGTGATCTTGGATTTGTGATTTTACAGTTCCATTGAGTTTGAAACGTCGAGTTTAATCGATTTTCATATTTTTTTGTGTGTGCGGAAGTCTGAATGAATCCTAGGGGTCCTTTTGATTTTTTTAAGTTGGCTGAATTTTCTGTTCTAAGTTATTGAAACCAATGCGATCGGGTTCGTGAGAGATCAAAGCCAAGAGATTCGGGTTCACGGAGTGAGGGGCGCGTTTGCGGGTTCTCTAATGAGTTGTCCGTCCACGTTTGTGGATAAGGGTCCACGTTCGCAGAGGACCTTTAGGGAGAATATCTTCCAAAAATCGGGGTTTCAACCTCATTTCATGATTGTTGAGTTTTTGGGAGCTTTGGGGTGGCGATTTGAACCAGGTTTTCGAGGAAAAAAAGTTGGGTTACGATTTTTAACTCTAAATCTTCTATTACCCATTATTATTTATGAACTTAAGTGTTCAAATCAAGCTTCTGAAATGAGAAATTTTGGGTTATCTTCAAGAACTTAGTAAAATGGTGATATTTATTTGATTTTAACTCCTTTTTCAAAGTGGTTTTCACCAATGTGTTCCAAATGCCTTGGGTAATCATTTCAATTAAAGAATTTTGGATTCAAACTTCATTTTGGGAATTGCATTCAAACTTGGTCAGAAGGGGAAGTTCAAGTTTTGGTGTTACTAGTTGATTGATTTAAGGCAAATGATCTCCTAAACTTGTAATCTAGTAGATTTGTGTATTCCCTTCGTTGTTTGTTTGGTTGGAGTAATGGGAATGAGGTGAGGGATTCATTGTTCCACTTTTTTAAGCTTAATGAATAAAAAAAGGTTAAATGAAAAGGCTATATGTTGATCATAATGCTTGTGAATTGCCTTTTGGTGGTCCCTATTTTATTGGATTGATGAAATTCTTGGAAGCATGAATGTGAACTTGAATTGCTTGCATTGTTGTCTCTTCGTATGGTGTGAACTTGCTTATGTGCATTGATTGTTGTACACCATGATGAGACATATAAGGCAAAGCCCACAGGAAATGGTTCCGGTTAGTGACATGATATAAAGTTGATAGATAGTGGTTCTGGCTAATGATATAAAACCAATGGAAAATGGTTCCGGCTAGTGATATGATATAAAGCCGACAGAAAATTGTTTCAGCTAGCGACATGATATCAAGCTAATGGGAAATGGTTCCGGCTAGTGATATAAAGCCAATGGAAAATGGTTCCGGCTAGTGATATGATATAAAGTCGATGGAAAATGGTTCTGGCCAAGGATTGATTATTCTGATTTGATACATTTTGATTATTATGTTTGAGTTACTTGTTTAGTGTGATTGTTGCACGTGTTACTTGTGACTGCGTTATTTGACATTGAGAGGTAGTTGCTTGCCATCTCGGTGGGCCTTCGTTTTCCTTTACTTTTTGCTTTGTTCTATTTGAGAGACAAATACTTGAAATTTGTTCTTATTTTTTATTTCCGCACTTTATGTATTAGTGGCTTGTACACGTGACAACTAGGTTTTGGGATGTTAATAGAGTTAATAAGTTTTTCCTCTTTTATCTTGTTCTTGCTTTATCTTTCCGCATTTCTTTCATTTTGTTGGTGGGAATAGACAAGTTTCATCACGTGCATTTTTGGGTCGTGACAATTCCACTAAAGCCAACAATCATAATACTAACAGAACATCATAACCACATCAGCTATTTACCTTGCTTTAAAAGCGTCACTAGTATCCAATTCTTCTTAACAAACAGATTGTCGCATCCAAAAAATCTGAATTATGGCTATCTCTCTTTACATGCAAGCATTGCATGAAAGAATACGGGTACCACCCAAGGTTGATAGCACTAATTCTAAATCTGATAATACCTTTCCATCGAGATAAATATATTGAATTTCCTAAAGTCAACTCCACACAATATTTTACATACCAAGTTTCGACTACCATTCGCACAGGCATATACCTCATGCCAAAACATAGAGAAATTCTTGGCCAACCAGATAATTATTTGTACTATGAGCACATAATATCTATTTACCATCAAGTGTCTATGTACCGCATCACAATAGTATGTGTATTCCCATCAATAGAGTAGTTTCAATCCTCTCAAAGTCTTCAATAACCATGTAGAATTTTAGGTCCATATTGTAGTGCATCCATAGGCCACTCACCCTAATTTGAACAATCTATCTACACATAACAACATAAAATCTTCCACACATCAGTGTTTGTCACCCAAGCCAAAACCTAATCTTCATAAAAGTAACTAATAAATCCCAAGTGGTCTGTGCCAAACCAGTTGACATTGCATAGTCATATCTGAACTTAAAGGAGAAAATCCTTACAATATCCGACTTTGAACCAAGGGTCTACACGAGATGTCTTATTCCTTCACCTTTCTTAGATTATTCCCGTGACACAAATTCCAAACACTTTGAACTTTTCAATATACCAGACAATTATTCCTTTCTCTACTCGCTTACCAATCTTATTCTTTGACCAACAACCCATGACATCTTACCTCATACTCTAAATAAAAACTGTAAGTAAAACCCTTTCTTATGTCCCTTAACAATCAAAAGTAACAACTTTATGACCCATACCATGGACAAGTCCTTTGAAATGCTCAATAACCGATGCGATCAATCATTTCTTACCTTACCAATCCATACCTTGACAAAACATACCACCACAAATGTAGACATACAATGAAAGACTTGAATTTGGATTCCAACCGTACCAGTTACAAAGCTCAAAACCACAAAAAGAACTTATCACCACACTAAAGACGAATATCAATAAACTTATTTCTCAAATCTTATCCAAAAGTTTTTGAACCATATGAATGGCATGTAACACTATCAGCATAACCAAAGCTAAACAGATGGAACCAAGTGTCTATTAACCCAATTCTCCACTCTTTCTGAAGATACATCTTTGGCCCTTGCAATCAGAATAAATATCCTTGTTCTCGCCTCCTCCCGAAGGCTAAACTACATCCCTCTATTTTTTCCATTTATGACTCTAGCTCTTTTAAATTCTATTCGAGCAGTGTCTCAACACATCCTACAACTTTACATACGACCTCGCTACTCACAAAATAGTAGCAAACCACAACTTTAGATACCTGCAAGTCTTTATTACCATACCAATTCTATTTAACAAAAAATCCTTATGATATGGTTAAATACTGGTCATAATCCATCATGAATTCTTATTATCATTTGGTCAATAGTTATTTCTATCATGTCAAAGTCAATCTTATCATCAACATGACACCTTAAACCCAGTTATACCAACAAAATCCAAAGGACTAACCAAATTTTATACGCACTTTCTTACTGAAATCCTCAATTGCCTTTATACAAGTATACTCTCTAGGACTTCCTTTATCCATAAGCTTTTCATTCTGATATCAATCTACTCCCTTGGAGCTTACAATGAAATCACCCTTCCTCATTTAAAATCCTTGAGATACACTTCATAACCTAAACGCATTAATACAATATCAAAGATCCACTACTAAAATATTATTTATGAATAATGCTTAACCCAAGCGTCCGTAGTATTAAAGTAGTTGGTTTCTCAAATGTGAATGCAACATAGAATCTCATTATACAAGCAAGTGATACATCTGATAACTCCTTAAGTAGTTAAGATTCACACGTGATAATCAACGTATCCATTTCCATGTACCATTAGTACCACACCATGAAATTATGTTAGATGAACCACTGGAGCAGATACTGCCTATAAAGAAAATCGTATTAAAATAGCTCGCACATTTCTACCCATTGAATAGCTGCAAAACATTACCAAATCTATTCCATCTTTAGCCAAAGCAATATGCATTCTTTCGTATAACAAGTTGATATCAGAAGTAACACACTACATAACTCTACCCAAGTAAGGATCAGTACCGTTGTAGCAGTCGTATCATGACATTCTTTGATATACTATCAATCTATGAAACCACAGTAGAGATTCTGACCTCCATTGGCACAACTTCATTCTCATCATTTTCTAAGAAACCCATACATGTTATGAAAACTTTACTAAACGTAGTTTCCAAAGTTACAGTGTTCATTATCTAGTCGTCCCTGTAATCATTCCACTTCCAATTGTCGAACCACTCCAGATATAGTATATATCACATAAGTATTGTTCCCCCTTGGGGTAACTAGCCCGAAAAAGATAACACATTCGTGAAGTCTCTCAGACCATTGTTCAACCTCATCATTCAAATATCTTCAAAATGCATTATCGAGCCATCACATTACTCAAACCATTCGAATGGATGAATATTCTAAATCTAACCACGCATCATTTTCATAAGTCTATCACTTCCACTTTAGTACCAGATCTAACATCGAAGCCATACACGACACACCAACTGCTCATATAAATAACCACACATGAGTCATCACTAAAAGTGAGAGAGAATGGAATGAAGTGATAAGAATCAGACCTAACCAAGGACGCACAATAAAGATTGCAGAAGAGAAGATTTTTCCTAAAAGACACCAACGCCTCTCAAAGATAAGCAACAAACGTCTCCGCACTGATTCTTGAGACTCTATTAGACTAGGCTTGTACACACGTGAGACCTATGAACCTAGGGCTCTAATACCATTTGTCACGAACAAAAAATCAATGTGATGACACTACGCAGTCTGTCACATATCAAGTTTCAACTACCATTTACATTGCCATATACCTCATGCCAAAACTTAAGAAACTTCTTGGTCACCCCAATAATTATTTATACTATGAGCACATAATCTCCATTTACCATCAAGTGACTATGTAACGTATCAAATCAGTCTGTGTAGTCCCATTTAACAGAGTAGTTTCAATCTTCTCGAAATCCTCAATAATCATGTATAACTGTAAGTCCATATTATTGCACATCCATAAGTCACCTACCATAATTTGAACAATTTAGCCCTACATAACAACGCAGAATCTTATACACATCACTATTTTCACCCAAACAAAAACCCAATCTTCATAAAAGTTATTGATAAACCCGTAGTAAGTTTGTTCCGAATCAAAGATGAAAATCAATACAACCTTCAACTCCGAACCAATGGTCTATAAGAGAGGCGTGATTACTTTATCTTTTTTAAATTCTTCCCATGAAGAAAATTCAAAATACCTTAAACTCTTCTATACACCAGACTCTTAATCTTTTCATTGATTCACTTATAAGTTTTATCCTTTGACCAATAACCCATGACATTTTACCTTATACTCTAAACCAAAACTTTTGAGTGAAAACTTTCTTTAGGTTCTTTAACAATCAAAAGTAACAACTTTACGATTCAATCCAGGCACAAGTCTTTCGAAATTCTCAATACTCCATACGATCAATCATTTCCTATCTTATTAATCTATATCTTGACAAAATATACTACTACGAACATAGATTTACAATGAAAGACTTGAATTTGGATTCCAACAGTCCCAATTACCAAACTCAAACCCACAAAAGAACTTATCATCTCACTCGAGATGAATATTTATAGGCTTCTTTCTCAAATCTTATCCAATAGTTTTTAAGCCATATGAATGACACATAGCTATCACCATAACTAGAGCAAAATAGATGGAACCACGTGTCTCTGAACCCAATTCTCCACTCTCTAAAGATGCATATTTGGCCCTTGCAATCAGAGTAAATATATTTGTTCTCGCCTCTTTCCAAAGGCTAAACTACATCAAACTAATTATTTTCATTCATGACTCTAGTTCATTTCAATTCTATTCGAGCGGTATCTCAACACCTCCTACAACTTTCCATGAAACTACGCTACTCACCAAATAGTAGCAAACCATATCCTTAGATACTCGTAAGTCGTCAATAGAAAAAAAATCACTTAACCAACAATCATTATCATATAGTTGCATCTCTATCACAATCCATCGCGAACTCTTATTATCATCATGCTCACTTAGTCCTTTCCATCACCATGAAGTCAACCTTGTCATCGACATTACACCTCAAACTCATCTATACCAAACAAATCCAAAGGACTCACTCAATTTTATATGAACGTTCTTAGTAAAATCCTTATATGCACATTAGATTTTTATTTCGATATAGATTCACTCCCTTGGAGCTTACGATGAAATTACTAGTCCTCATTTAGAATCATTGGGATACACTGTAACATCCCACCTTAAAAATAACTAGAATTAGAAAGAAGTATTTTTGGAAAGAGTAAATTTAGAAATTTTGGCAAGTTATGCTAAGTATGAGTTTGGATCAACTTCAAACGACCATAACTTTCAGTACAGGATGAGTTAGGTGGCCCATAAGATATCAAATGAAAGGTCTTGAAATCCTCTTTCCAACGCCACCAAGTTTGATAATTTTCGAGCTCGTATGAGGGAGATATGCCCATTTTAATTTGGGCTGTCCATTTAAGGAAAGTTACCTGGATTTAAGAGGGGTATTTTAGTCTTTTCCTTACCCAATCAGATTTAAAAAAAATTAGTAATTATTTTGGGGTCAAATCTGATTTGTGTCAGTTTTACAATCCTAAACTACGCTTAGGGTTTTAGAGAAGAATTCAAGAAGAGGAAAAGAGGAGAAAAGGAAGAACAAACAAGGTTTTCGCGATTCGAGGATTTGTTTCACAAAATCGAGGTATGTGAGTTTTCATAGTGCGAGGTTCGTTCACCCACATGTCAATCATGTTATTTTCAGCGAAGTTTCATTCTTAAAGTTGAAGAATTTGAATTCTTGATTTGTTTTCTTGAAAGTATTGTTTCCGTTCTTGAATTAGGATGGGTTTGATGAGTTCTTGAGATAAAAATTAGTGAATTGAGGGTGGTTTGGAGTAGATTAGCATGTACAAAAGTTGAGAATTCGAATCTAAGTAATTGGGAAAGAAACCATTTGATTCTAGACGAATTAGGGTAAAAAATCGAGTAAGAAAAGATCGGGCAGAAAATAAGGTACCAGGTCCGCGTCGCAGACCTATTCCTCAGAGTGAAATTTCCCTCTCCACGTCGCGGAGAGAACACGGACTCCGCTGTTTCTAAATTATTTCGCGACCAAATATTAAAATTCATCTCCGTGTTGCGAACTTGCTCCATAGACAGTATTTTTCGACCGTTTCTCATGATTAAGTATCTAAAAATCATTTAATCATCACGATATCCTTCATATCATAATTCTTAACCTTGAATTCATAATTCAAATTCAAGGTAGAGTTAAGAGTCAAGTCTTGAGAGTTCTTCGAGTCATTTTAAGAAGTCTTTTACAAATCTTTTAAACTTGTTTAAATGACTTGAGCAGTTGAGTTTGAGGAAGAGTAGAGTTGCATTCATTTTCTTTAAAATGATATATAGGAACTAAGTATTCCCAAGAGTAAATGTTTTCACAGTTAAGCAAAAGAGGAAACACCGATTTCCAAAGAGTTCATGAACAGTTTTCAGTATTATCTCTTTTTAGAGAAAGATTTTTGAGTAATAATCTCAAACCATAGAAAGAGGAAATGTTTTCTTTAAAACATAATGAGCTAAGTCTATTTTGGTAGTAATATTGAGCACCGATATGGGGGAGAGTTCATACAATTCACAGCCCCCATAAACCATGTAGCCAACGTGGGTAGAAAGGGTCATACTTTTTAGATGATTCTTTATTGCTTTTTAGTATAGACTAGTGGATCCACTTAGTTAGTAGGTTCTATACCCTGGCAAAGTATAGGACAGTTTCGGCAGCGTTGGCTAGACGTTGTACCATCACATAGCTCATAGTGGTGGTTGTTGATTAGAGAATCTCTCAACAGTTTTATTTTGTATTTTTTCATACAAACAGTGTTCATATTGTATTTTCTAATACACTGAGTTGTTATCTACTATTTAAAGCTTTTCTTTATACTGCATTATTTCTATTGCTTTATATTGAAATGAGGTTGAGTTGAGTTGAGATTAGGTAAGTGTTTCTTCAGTTCTAGTTCAAGCTTATGTCTTGTTTTAAATTTCCCCTCGCATGCTCGTACATTCCATGTACTGACACCATTTGGCTTGCATCTTTTATGATGCAGATACAGGTAACAAGGATCAGCATCCAGCGCTTCGTTGATCCAGTTGAGCTCCAGAGTTTTTTGGTGAGCATCCTTGATTCCGGAGGTTCCCTTTTTTTATATTTTTACTATTCAGTTTTGTTAGGATGATCGGGGGTCTTGTCCCGTCATCCCTCATAGTATTAGAGGCTTCATAAATAGATAGACGTTAGTTCATGAGTAGTTTCTTTTTCATTCATTTATGTTGAGACTCGAGTTGCCATTTTGGCTAGTTGAATGTTTACTTCTAAAAACATTCTAAGTTTACTTTGAGACAGTTGAGTAAAGTTTACATTTGATTTCATTTGTTGATGTTTAAGTCTTCCGGTGAGAGTTTAGCCAGGCCAAGGGTTCACTTGGGTCCAGCAATGGTTCTTGAGTTTTAGTCGCGCCCAGGGTGTAGGCTCAGGGCGTGACAAACTAGGTATCAGAGCACAAAGTTCAAGAGTCCTAGGGTATCTATGAAGCTGTGTCTGTAGAGTCCGAGTTATCAATGTGAAGCGCGCAACATCTATAATTAGGAGGTTGCGACATTTAGGAACTATCTCACTTTTTTCATACTCTTTTCGTGCGATACAGTTCATCTCTATAAAAGTTTCTTTCTCACTCGTTCTTGCACGTATCTTTTAGATCATGCATCTACGAAGAGATGTTTGAGGTCATCCTGCTAGGAGGAACATTAAGGATCAAGGGGTACACAATGCACCATAAGTGCAACCCTAAGGAGGGGTCACTAATGTTGAGTTCTAAGATGCTATCCGAATGTTGAGTCAAGTGGTGGCCAATCAAACTGGTCAGTAGAGAGAGGATCAACAGGATGTGGCTGATATGTTCAGAATCCGTGAGTTTTTAAGGATGAATCCTCCAAGCTTCACTGGTTCAAGTGTCACTGAGGATCCAGAAAACTTTGTGGAAGAACTACAGAAGGTTTCCGAGATTATGCATATTATTGATGCTGAGCGAGTGGAACTAGATGCATACCAATTGAAGGGTGTCGCTATAATCTGGTTTTACTAATGGAAGAAAAATAGAGCTGAAGGTGCACCAATTGTGAGCTGGGCGGTGTTTGAGGAGGCCTTCTTGGGGCGTTTCTTTCACCGTGAACTGAGAAAGGCCAAGGTAAGGGAATTCTTCACTCTTAAGTAGGAATCTATGAGCATGTATGAGTACAACTTCAAGTTCTCCCAACTTTCCCGTTATGCTCCGTAGATGGTTGTTTACATGACGAGCAAGATGAGTCTGTTTGTTGCTGGGTTGTTTCGTCTGTCAAGTAAGGAAGGAAAGGCAGTTATGCTGATAGAAGATATGGACATAGCAAGGCTGATGATCCATGTGTAACAGGTTGAGGAAGATAAGTTGAGAGATAGAGAAGAGTTCCGAAATAAGAAAGCTAAGACTGCAGGAAATGAGTTCGGACAACAGAAGAGTAATGAAAACCAGTTATCTTTCCAACAAAAGCAAAAGGGACCTGCTCCATCATCTACTAGTGCACCTGCACCAAGGAACAGAGGTTAGTTCAAGAATAAGAATTCATAGAACTTCAGAGCTAGACCTACACAGTCTCAAGGTAGCGTAGCACAAGGAGGTAATGGGACTCATGCATGTGCTAAGTGTGGTAGGACCCACTCAGGATTATGTCGTGACGGCTCCACTGGTTGTTTCAAGTGTGGTCAGGAGGGTTATTTCATGTGAGAGTGTCCAAAGAATAGGAAAGGTAGTGGTAATGGGGGAAAGAGAGCCCAATCTTCTTCAGTTGCTCCACAAGAAAGAGTTGCACCTAGAGGACCTACTTCAGGGACAGGCGGAGGAGCAAACCGTCAGTATGCTATTACTAGTCGCCAAAAGTAAGAGAATTCGCTAGATGTTATCACTGGTATGATCAAAGTCTTTTCTTTTGATGTATATGCTTTGCTAGATCCAGGATCGAGTCTATCTTTTGTGACTCCTTATATTGCCATGAATTTTGATATTCTTCCTGAGCAACTTCTTGAGCCCTTTAGTGTTTCTACACCTGTTGGCGAGTGTATTCTAGCTGAGAGAGTTTATCGTGATTGTACCATTTCCGTCAATCACAAGGACACCATGGCTAACTTAGTCGACTTAGACATGGTAGATTTTGATGTTATTCTAGGTATGGACTGGCTTCATGCCTGTTATGCCTCAGTCGATTGGAGAACTCGAGTTGTTAAGTTCCAGTGTCCTAATGGCCAGTTATAAAGTGGAGGAGCAGTTCAGTAGTGCCTAAGGGTTGTTTTATTTCGTACTTAAGGCCAGAAAGTTAGTTTCCAAGGAGTGCATCTATAACTTAGTCCGATTTAATGACTTTAGTGTTGAGACACTACCTATTCAGTCAGTTCCAGTAGTGAGTGAGTTTCCAGAAGTCTTTCCAGATGATCTTCCCGGAGTCCCTCCTGAGAGAGAAATAGACTTCGGTATAGATATTCTTCCCGATTCTCGTACTATCTTTATTCCACCAAATAGAATGGCTCCAACTGAGGTAACAGAGTTAAATGAGCAGTTGAAGGACCTTTTTGATAAAGGCTTTATTCGACCAAGTGTATCACCTTGGGGCTCTCCGGTCTTATTTGTGATGAAGAAAGATGGTTCTCTTAGACTATGTATAGATTACCGTCAGTTGAACAAGGTTACTATCAAGAATAAGTATCCTCTTCCAAGAATTGATGATCTCTTCGATCAACTCCAGGGTGCCACTTGTTTTTCTAAGATAGACCTCAGATCAGGCTATCATCAGTTTAGAGTAATAGAAAGTGACATTCCTAAGAGAGCTTTCAGGACCTGCTATGGTCATTATAAGTTTCTGGTTATGTCTTTTTGCCTAACTAATGCTCCTCCAGCGTTAATGGATCTTATGAACAGAGTATTCAAGCCTTATCTAAATATGTTTGTTATTGTATTCATTGATGACATTCTAATCTATTCGAGGAATGAGGAGGATCATGCTAATCATCTCAGAGTAGTTCTTCAAACTCTAAAGGATTGAGAGTCGTATGCTAAATTTTCTAAGTGTGAACTTTGGCTTGAGTCTGTCGTATTCTTAGGTCACATTATTTTTGGTGATGGAATTCGAGTTGATACTCAAAAGATTGAAGCAATATAGAACTGGCCTAGACCCACATCTCCAACTAATATTAGGAGTTTCTTGGGATTGGCTGGTTATTATAGAAGTTTCATCGATGGTTTTTCATCTATTTCATCCCATTGACTAAGTTGACTCAGAAAAAATTTAAGTTTTAATGGTCTCAAGCTTGTGAGAAAATATTTCAGGAATTGAAAAGGCAGTTGACTACTGCCCCAGTGTTGACTTTACCAGAAGGTACATAGGGTTTTGATGCGTCCAGAGTTGGATTGGGTTGTGTATTGATGTAGAATGGCAAGGTTATAGCGTATGCCTCTAGACAACTTATGATTCACGAGAGGAATTACCCAACCCATGATCTAGAGTTGGGTGATGTAGTATTCGCTTTGAAAATATGGGGTCACTATCTTTATGGTGTTCATGTGGATGTGTTCACCGATCACAAGAGCCTGAAGTATGTGTTTAGTCAGAAAGAGCTTAATCTCAGACAGAGGAGGTGGTTGGAATTACTCAAGGATTATGACATGAGTATTCTCTATCACCCAGGTAAGGCTAATGTTGTTGTTGATGCCTTGAGCAGGTTATCCATGGGCAGTACTTTCCATGTTGAGGAGGACAAGAAAGAGTTAGCAAAAGATGTGCATAGACTTGCACAATTATGAGTTCGATTGATGGATTCCAATGAAGGAGAACTGGTGGTGATGATTGGGGCTGAATCATCATTAATGTCTGAAGTAAAAGAGAAACAAGACCAAGATCCTATTTTTCTTGAATTAAAGGAAAATGTTCATAATCAAAATGTGATGGCTTTTGAACAAGGGGGAGATGGTGTGTTGAGATATCAAGGTAGATTGTGTGTATCAAAGGTGGATGAACTCTAAGAGAGGATCATGGAGGAAGCTCATAGCTCCAGATATTCTATCCATCCGGGTTCCACAAAGATGTATCGTGACTTGAGAGAAGTCTATTGGTGGAGTAGTATGAAGAAATGTATCGCAGAGTTCGTTGCCAAGTGCCCAAATTGCCAACAAGTCAAGGTAGAGCACCAGAGGCCCTGTGGTATGGCTCATAATAGAGACTTTACGGAATGGAAGTGGGAGATGATCAATATGGATTTCATTATAAGGTTACCACAGTCTCGTAGGTAGCATGATTCGATTTGGGTTACTGTAGATCGTATGACTAAATCAGCCCATTTCTTACCGGTAAAGACTACCCATTCAGCAGAAGATTATGCTAAGTTATATATTCAAGAGGTAGTCAGACTTCATGGAGTTCCGGTATCCATTATTTCATATAAAGGTGCGCAATTCACCGCATAATTTTGGAAGTCTTTTCAGAATGGTTTGGGTTCCAAGGTAAATTTAAGTACTACTTTTCATCCTCAGACAGATGGTCAAGTAGAGCGCACATTTCATACTTTAGAAGATATGTTGAGGGCTTGTGTGATTGATTTCAAAGGTAATTGGGATGATCACCTACCTCTCATAGAGTTTGCTTACAACAATAGTTATCACTCTAGCATCCAGATGGCTCTTTATGAAGCTCTTTATGGGAGACGATGCAAATCTCCTATTGGATGGTTTGAAGTTGTTGAAGCTGGGTTGATAGGGCCAGAATTAGTTCATCAAGCTATGGAGAAAGTGAAGGTTATTCAAGAAAGGTTGACAACAGCGCAGAGTCGTCAGAAATCCTATACTAATGTTAGGAGAAGAGACTTAGAGTTTAAAGTAGATGATTGGAATTACTTTAAAGTTTCACCCATGAAAGGTGTTATGAGGTTTGGAAAGAAAGGGAAACTTAGTCCTCGGTATATTGGTCCTTACAGAATATCCAAGAGGATTGGCAATGTAGCTTATGAGTTGGAGCTACCGCAAGAATTAGCAGAAGTCCATCCGGTGTTTCACATTTCCATGTTGAAGAAGTGTATGGGCGATCCTTCACTTATTATACCAACTGAAGATATTGGTATTAAGAATAATCTATCTTATAAGGAGATTCCCGTGCAAATTTTGGATCGTCAGGTTCGTAAGTTGAGAACCAAGGAGGTAGCATCAGTCAAGGTTTTATGGAGGAACTAGTTTGTTGAGGAAGCGACTTGGGAGGCTGGGGAGGATATGAAGAAGAGATACCCACATCTCTTTGATCCCGGAGAAGCTTCAAATCAAAGTACTAATTCTATACTTAGTACCCTTTAAGTCGATATGATGTGTTATATATTGCATGTTGGGTGTTTGAGCAAAATGTTAGATGTCATATCCTTAGTTCTACTTTAGAATGATCTCATTCGAGGACGAATATTTCCAAGGGGTAGATATTGTAACATCCAGCCTTAAAAATAACTAGAATTAGAAAGAACTATTTTTGGAAAGAGTAAATTTGGAAATTTTGGCAAGTTATGCGAAGTATGAGTTTGGGTCAATTTCAAATGACCATAACTTTCAGTACAGGATGAGTTAGGTGGCCCATAAGATATCAAATGAAAGGTCTTGGAATCCTCTTTCCAACGCCACCAAGTTTGCTAATTTTTGAGCTCGTATGAGGGAGATATGCTTGTTTTAAAATGGGCTGTCCATTTAAGGAAAGTTACCCAGATTTAAGAGGGGTATTTTAGTCTTTTCCTTACCCAATCAAATTAAAACGTTTTTAGTATTTATTTTGGGGGTGAAATCTAATTTGGGTCAGTTTTACAACCATAAACTACACTTAGGGTTTTAGAGGAGAATTCAAGAAGAGGAAAAGAGGAGAAAAAGAAGAACGAACAAGGTTTTCGCGATTCGAGGATTTGTTTCGCCTAATCGAGGTATGTGAGTTTCTCATAGTGTGGGTTCATTCACCCACACACGAATCATGTTATTTTCACTGAAGTTTCGTTCTTGAAGTTGAAGAATTTGAGTTCTTGATTTGTTTTCTTGGAAGCATTGTTTATGTTCTTGAATTAGGATGGGTTTGATGAGTTCTTGAGATAAAAGTAAGTGAATTGAGGGTGGTTTGGAGTAGATTATCGTGTACGTAAGTTGAGTATTCAAATCTAAGTGATTGGAAAAGAAACCATTCGATTCTAGGCGAATTAGGGTTGAAAAATGAGTAAGAAAAGATCGGGCAGAAAATAAGGTACCAGGTTTTCCTCAGGGTGAAATTTCCCTCTCCACGTCGCGGAGATAACGCGGACTCCACTGTTTCAAAAATTATTTTGCGACCAAATATTAAAATTCATCTATGTGTCACGGACTTGCTCCCTAGACAGTATTTTTCGACCGTTTCTCAGGATTAACTATCTAAAACACATTTAATCATCACGATATCCTTCATATCATAAATCTTAACCTGGAATTCATAATTAAAATTCAAGGTAGAGTTAAGAGTCAAGTCTTGAGAGTTCTTCGAGTCATTTTAAGAAGTCTTTTACAAATCTTTTAAACTTGTTTAAATGACTTGAGCAGTTGAGTTTGAGGAAGAGTAGATTTGCATTCATTTTCTTTAAAATGATATATGGGAACTAAGTATTCCCAAGAGTAAATGTTTTCACATTTAAGCAAAAGAGGAAACACCAATTTCCAAAGAGTTCATGAACAATTTTCAGTATTATCTCTTTTTAGAGAAAGATTTTTGAGTAATAATCTCAAACCACAGAAAGGGGAAATGTTTTCTTTAAAACATAATGAGCTAAGTATATTTTGGGAGTAGTATTGAGCACCGATATGGGGGAGAGTTCATACAATTCACATCCCCCATAAACCATGTAGCCAACGTGGGTAGAAAGGGTCATACTTTTTAGATGATTCCTTATTGCTTTTTAGCATAGACTATTTGATCCACTTAGTTAGTAGGTTCTATACCCCGAAAAAGTATAGGACAGTTCTGGCAAAGTGGTTAGACGTTGTACCATCACAGCTTATAGTGGTGGTTGTCGGTTAGAGAATCTCCCAACAGTTATTTTTTGTATTTTTGCATACAAACAGAGTTCATATTGTATTTTCTAATACACTGAGTTGTTATCTATTGTTTAAAGCTTTTATTTATACTGCATTATTTCTTTTGCTTTATATTGAAATGAGGTTGAGTTGAGTTAAGATGAGGTAAGTGTTTTTTCAGTTCCAGTTCAAGCTTATGTCTTGTTTTAGATTTCCCCTCGCATGCTCATACATTACATGTACTGACGCCATTTGGCCTGTATCTTTTATGATGCAGATACAGGTAACCATGATCAGTATTCAGCGCTTCGTTGATCCAGTTGAGCTCCAGAGTTGTTTGGTGAGCCTCCTTGCTTCCGGAGGATCCCCTTTATCATGTTTTTACTATTCACTTTTGTTAGGATTATCAGGGATCTTGTCCCGAAATCCCTTATAGTATTAGAGGCTTCATAGATAGATAGACGTTAGTTCATGAGTCTTGTCATTTTTATTCGTTTATGTTGAGACTCGAGTTGCCATTTTGGCTAGTTGAATGTTTACTTCTAAAAACATTCTAAGATTACTTTGAGACAGTTGAGTAAAGTTTACATTTGATTTCATTTGTTGATGTTTAAGTCTTCCGCTGAGAGTTTATCCAGGCCAAGGGTTTGCTTGGGGCCAACAATGGTTCTCGAGTGCCAGTCGCACCTAGGGTGTAGGCTCGGGGCGTGACATACACTTCACAACCTAACACATTAATACCCTACCAAAGATCCACTACTAAAATTTCCCTTATAAATAACCCTTAATTCATTCATCTGTAGTAACAAGCTAGTTGGTTTCTCAAATATGAATACAACATCGAATCTCATTATACGAGCATGTGATACAATGTATAACTCCTTAAGTAGTTAGTATTCATGCTTAACAATCGACGTATCAGTTTCCATAAACCAGTAGTACCACATAGTGAAAGTCCGTTAGATCCACCACTAGAACACATCATACCTACCGAGAAGATTGTACCCAAATAGCCCACACATTTCTACCCGTTGAATAGTTGTAGTACCTTACCAAATCTATTTGGTCTCTAATCCAAAGCGTTATGCATTTTAAATAGATCAAGTCGATAGCCAAATATCACTCCATAATTCTAACCAAGTAAGCATAGGTACCATTGTAGTATTCGTTTCATGATCCTCCTTTACATGCATTCAATATATGAAACTGGAGTGGATATTTTGACCTCAATTGGTACAACATCATTTTCATCATTCTCTAAGAAATCCTTATATGTTGTGACAACAATACTAACTGTAGTATTCAAAGTTACCGTATTCATTATCTAGTCGTCCTTTTAATCATTCCTCTTCCAATTGTTGAACCACTCCAGATATCGTATATACAACACGAGTATTGTTCCCGTTGTTGGGTAACAAACTTTAAAAAGATAATACGTTCATGAAGTCCCTCAAACCATTGTTAAACCTCATCATTCAGGTATCCTCAAAATGAATCATCAAGCCATCACCTAACTCAACCCCTTCGAGTCGCTGAACATTCTGAATTTGACCACGCATCCTTTTATAAGACTATCACTTCCAAACCAAATCTAACCTCCAAGCCATACATGAGACCAACTACTAGCATGAAGAACCACACACGAGTCGTCACTATAAGTGAGAGAGTGGAATGAAGTGATTGGGAATCAGATCGACCAAGGATGCATGATACAGATTCAAGAAGTGAAGATTTTTCCTAAAAGTCACCATAGCCTCTCGAAGATAAACAACAGACGTCTCCGCGCCGATCCTCGAGTCTCCACTAGACTTGTCTTGTACACACGTGGAACTTATGAACCTAGAGCTATGATACCATTTGTCATGATCCAGAAATGAATGTGATGGCCCTCATCACTATCTCACCAAGACAAGTCAACCTAAAACCCAACCATTATAATAAAGTGCGGAAATAAACTATAGCTAAAAATTGAATAACAATTTATAATACAGATAACAAGTCAACTTAACTAAATCCCCAAAACCAAGTTATCATGTGCACAAACCTCTAATATATTACAAGAGATTAGAAAGAAAAACAGAAGTGTCAAATGATATTATCTCCAAAATAGAACAAAATCATAAATAGGAGTAAGAAGGTCTGCTGAGATGACAAACATCTACCTCACAAAGCTCCACAGGAAGCCTCATACAAGAAGAAGGTAGAGAGTATCGCAAAGATCTGGGCTTGTAAACTACACGAATGTAAAAGCAAGGGGTGAGTACTAAACCACACAGTACTCAACAAACAAACTCCTAAATACAAAGCTAAGAATATAGAATACGGGTACTCCTTACACTCTAACCGAACCTCCACAACTATAACCTGTATAAAATGAGCCAACCTAACAGTGCATAATTTAAATAGCTCATAGCTTAATAACAACTCTACAAAAATTACAAATCAATAGTACATCAAATTAAGTCATCAATCCCAAGCTCCACAGAAAGGCACTCACAAGTTCACAAATGATATAGATATGCAATGCAATGAAATGTAATACAGTGTGTAGTGATACATGTCTGACCTAACGATACACACCCACTGTCTCTCAGTCTGGGACCCATCTGTCTATACATCTATCACGGCGTGTGACACGATCGTCGATAATGGAATCCGTTATGGCGTACAACATGTCCCTTGAATCATAATATTCATCGCGGTACGTGGCACACCCCTCAAAATGGTACATCCAATTTAATTTCTTCTCCTTCCTAAATTTACATAACACTTGTCACAACCATGTCTTAGAACTAATGCAAATGACATGTTCACAAAAAATAAAGAGATGATCAGTTCCATATCAATGCAAAATTCACAATAACACAATCGTGATATAACATCAATAAACCTTTCTTATCATCCTCAATACATCACACATCAATATACAATCAAGATACCTTTTATTACCCGTTTTTCCTCATTAGGATCATTTAGTATAAACAAGTCAATCCATCACCCAGTCCCATTACTCCCTAATACATATCACAAGGAAGTACACGATTCTATACACTTAACAAGGGTCAAGAAATCCATTTGTCTCAAACAATCGAACAATTACTCCGAGACTTGATCCTTCCCCTTTCATTAGACTTTCAAATCGATGCAATCTATTTATATAAATAATCACAATAAGATTTTGAAACTAACAACACCCATATTACAATATGTCTAGCCTAGACCTAAAAAATCACCTAAATCTATAATCAGGTTCCTATGTTTTAAGCCTTAGGGTTAAGTCTCAATTTCTCCAATATCATAACTCTAATAGTATTCATATAATACAATACACCTATTATTCAAATATATATACCAATATTATCAAAACTTGACTTATAATTTGATAATTATAGGAAGATCTAGAAAAGCTCAAAAATGGTCTGCTAACTCACGAAATAATGCTACTTTCCGCGTTACTGGAGTTACAGTCATTCTTCCTGGACTATTATTATCTACCATTTGCCTAACATTTAGCCCATCATAATTTTGCCTCAACCAACCCCCAAAAACGTGGCAAGACCAGTGCTCAATATTGAAGAAAATTAAACCTTAATCCTTAGCCAATCCAATTCATCTAATTATAAATTTCCATCCATTCAATATATCTATTTGGTATAAACATTTACGACTAGTTGCAATATTTGCTTGTTACCTGAAACCTGAAGTTCAATATTTTTTTCCTCTTCCGTCCGTCTGCCTAGTTAAGTTTATGCCGCCCTTTCTTTTTTAAATTAATTATTTATTAAAAGTGACAAACCCACTAACTTATTTTAATATATGGACCAAGTGAAATAGGGTATTAAATGAATTATTAACTTGATCCATTAGCTATCAACTAAATAAAATATTTACTTAATAAATACCATCAATTAAGTAACTGTGATTATCAAATAGTTTAAAATTTCCAAACCAACTTCACCGATTGATCATAATTGATTCGCGGCAACTATCGGGAGGGGTAAACAGACAATTTTATGAAAAATTTTAAAAATGACCTTCAGGATCATTACAGAGTAAGAGGAACAAAATAAGCAAAACCTTTTAGTCAATTCTTTTTTTTTGAAGTAACAACTTTTGTGAATTTATCACGTAGCCTATATGTGGTATTTCAATGGGTGCTGAGTTTTATTTGATAAGTGTAAAGAGTTCAACCAATAGAGAAAAAAATCTTTTTTTGTTTGTTTTTGGAAAAAGCTTAATCAGATGCTTTAATGAAAAAACAAAGAAAAAGCAGAGGAAAAATAAGAATATATATGAGAAATGCAGTGAATGTTAAAAGTTACATCGGATTGTGTGTTATAAATTAGTTATGGGTTAGTCCAATAAAGAAACTAATGTGAGATCGATATGATGCGAATATAAATTGATCGAAGGAAGTCATGCAGATTGTATGAGGTGACGAGTCTAGTGATTCGACACGAGTATAATAAATAGTAATCGTACTATAATTTATGTTTTATAACTTTCATGATTTATACCTACTTTATAAAGTGAATGTATTACTAAATGTTTTGTACTTGCATGTGATTCAAGTTTTTTATTTAATCTATCTATCTATGTATCTATATCTATCTATCTATCTATCTATCTATCTTCTATTCTATACTACCTTAAAAGCATGAACTCCCAAACTTGATTGTTGAATTACTATAATACCTCCAATTAAAAATACTTAATTTATTTTATTTAATAATTTAATTAATTTTATTATATTGAAAGTATATACCTTTTCAAATTAAAGGATTGTGACCTTTTCAATTAGTAGTAACTTTTCCAAAGTATTGTGATTTTTTTTGACGGGTTGTGACTTTTTCAATGAGTTGTGACTTTTTCGAAGGGTTGTGATATTTTCGAAGGGTTGTTACTTTTCTAAAGGGTTGTGGTTTTTTCGATGAGCTGTGACTTTTTCAAAGGGTTGTGACTTTTTTCGAAGGGTTGTGATTTCTCAATGAGTTGTGACTTTTCCAAAGAATTCTAACTTTTTCAATAAGTTGTGATTTTTCCAAAGGGTTGTGACTTCTCAAAAATTCATGACTTTTTCGATAAGATACAAAAAATACTTGTTCATACCACCCTTTGTTGACTTTAAATAGAGGGGTTTCCTCTCATTTTTTTTCAACCACAAATTTTTTTAATCTTCTACTCTTCTTCTTCTTGCATTTTAAAAGATTTCGTGTGATTTATTGTCATTGAGTGAGTTCAAATAAGGCTGTAAGTGATGCCTTTGATCTTAGTATATGCTGATTACTGTCGACTTGTGAGTGGAAAGAAAGATTTATTTTTGGTTAAAATAGAAAATGTACATTTTTGTTAGTGTATTACTTGTGCCATTAGTTGTATGACAGCCTTGTGCTGCCTTTTCTGCAATAATTTTATCATATCAAAATTAAATCAGTTGCTAATAGTAGTCCATTGGTAACTTGCTAAGTGCAGGGTTGTGGTGTTAACTCCCCTTTGATGATATGCTTCAATGTTCTATCAACAATAGAAGAATTAAGCAAAAAGAGGAGAAATTTTATCTTGAGGATTACAGAAAACATATATGTCCTTTCCCTTCACTCAATATTTCTCTGGTGTCTCTACGTTGCATTTTGTACCTTCACCTTTTCTCTTCTTTTTTTTAACAGTTTGTGAAGGAACACACTGTCATTATTATTGTCAAAATGTGGTTGTCTTTACCTCCCCTTTTGATAGTGATCTTTGATGTTTGAGTGAACTATCTTGTTTTTTACCCTAGGAGTTGTTGACCGAAAGCCCATCAATTTGCATAATATATACATTAGTATGTGATGTTCCAATATATGAAGTTAACATGATGTAGTCTAAATTCATTTATTTTTTAAAAAATTTCTCTTGTGATGTAAATATATGCTTCTGAACAGCCTTTTCCAAAAAATTTAAGCTTCTCAAGAGTTAGAGAATTATCACAATTTATTTTTTTGATGCTCAAGACAAAAGAATGACTTTATTTATCAATGTTACTTATGTGATTTAGAATGTTAGGAAGTTTGCTTCAAAATAGTTATTACTATATAAACATTGCTCTTTTGTTTTACTTATTTACTATTTCTTAATAGGCTTAAGTCATGTCTAGCCCTTTGAAGTTGTCCGCATAATTCACTTAGACACCTCAACTAGGACTTGTACCTATTGAACACCTATACCCTCTCGAATTTGAACCACTTAGACACTTTGTGCAGATGTGGCACAAAAAGTGTAATGCACATCTTGTTGGGCGCGCGAAATTAAAACATTAACGTTTTTCCTTTTCTTTTTCAATTTTTTATTTTATTTTTTTCATTATTTTAAAAAAAAAAAATCTTTTTATCTTTCTTTCTCTTTCACCATAAGATCTTGCTGCACCATTTCTTCATAAGAATACACCGCCATTTTTTTTTTAATCTTCTTATCACTATATTATTAATTTTTCAGATGTAGAATTAACCCTCTATTTATTTGGAGATCATCATCACAGTTCTTTATCGAAAAATGGACATCATCATCTACGTCTTTTTTGTCGAAAAATATGGAGACCACCATCCACATCTTCTTTGCCGGAACAAATGGAGGCCATTATTTAAATATTTTCTCTCTTCCTCTTTATCTCCCCCGACCCACGCCCCTTCTTCTTCACAAATCGAATATAAACAGAAAAGGAAAAAAAAAATCGAAATCACAATAAGAAAAGAAAGAACAGATCTTTCAAGAAAATACTATCAATTTAAATGGAAATAAGAAAGAAGGCATAGAGAGAAATAAAAATAGTAAATTCATACTTAATATATATATATATTAAAACCTCCATTTTTTCTATATTGAGAATTAACCATGGTGGACAAGGGTGGCTGTTAGGGAAAGAGAAGAAAGGGAGTGGTCATGTGGGGGGGAGGGGTGCGATTGGGGTGCGAGGGGGGAGGGTGGTTGAGGGTGTACAATTTATTTTCTTTTCTTTCTTTTTTAAGTTGAAATTCTTTTCTTTAGATTTGTTTATATTCAAAATTTATTTTTATAATTATTTTAAATTAAAATGTCATGTGTCTTCATCTGATTTGTTATTTTGCCACATCATGCGCATGTGTATTACGCACACTTCCTCTTTTGATTAGGTGTCAGAAATATGTTTGATAGGTATTTATTTTTTAAGATTGGAGTGTCTAATAGGAAAAAGGGTTTGTTGAAGTGTCTAAGTGGAATATGCAGACAATTTTAAGGGGTCGTCAATGACTTAAGCCTTCTTAATATTAATATGTGTAGGTATACATATTTAAATTAAAGTATTATATATGTCACAAATGTATTATCAAGTTAACAAGATATTTCAACTTCAAAATATATTATTTTAAATTATTCTGAGTTCTTTTTATTTTAAAAAAAAAAAACTCACAACAAATGTGAAAATATGTGAATATATATGAATAATTTAAAAATTATCATTTACCAAATAAATTTTATTTTCAATAATACGGAATAAACATATTCATTTTATCCCTACACTAAATTAAAATCTAATAACTATATAAAAATATTGCAACATTAATTAAAAGTCCTATTTATTTATGTTAGTATAAAATTTATTAGAAATACAACTATTGCACATTAAATCTTTAGTTATAACATTATAAATTCTCTTAGTTATTACTAATTATTGCAAATGTTATTCACACTCTTTAACATTCTTTAGTTACAAAATTATAAATTCTCATAGTTATTACATTAATTATTTCTATCTTTCATCTTTTCTTATCTTAACTTTTGACCAATAATTTTTCATATTATTATACCGCCCCTATATATGTGATAACACAGTGTTGTTATTTTTCCTTCGACGAATCATGCTTTATTGAATAAATTGAAAATTGTTTACAAATATATGAACTACATCTTTTTTGGGTGTAAGATAAACATGTGATTATATATATGATTTCACAGATAGAATATATTCTTTAATTTCAGCTTTTAATTTTTCCGGTAAAAAAAAAGAAACATTTCTCAGTTAACTATGGACAGTCAGATAACTAGCTTTGATTTATTTACACAGTCAATTGAGAAGTCAATATGAGAGTCAACAACAAGAACGTCATTTATTATGTTATAACTTTTAAAATAAAAATCAATATACAAAAATTAGTTCTAAAAAATAAAATGTAGTTGTTCTCTTCACATCTTCATATGACATGTGAACAGTTTAACGTGAAATACACGTGCAAACACATCTGGTTAGATGACAAGAAAAATACACAACAAATATCGTCTATAAGGTAATATTATTGAGATACGGCCAATTACATGATTGAACCTCAGCAAATTGAAATAAATATATGCATTTAACTAATAAAAGTTTTTATTGACCATCTTCATAGATTCGCGTGAATAAGAGGTATATATGATGATCCACACTGAACATACAAAAAAAATCTACAATATTATTTTGTGCAAAGCTTATTATTCAAATTTTTGCTTAAATAAGCAATACTATTTACTATAACATATATTGTCTGAATTGGTAATCAAGTGCAACGCACATGTAGAAAAACTAGTATGATATTAAAATTGTTAAGTGAGATGTTCTCATTTTTATAAGACATGTTTATTGTTAGTTGAGATATGATTATCATTATTGAAAAGTCTTGTTAACTATTTGAGATATAAATATCTTGACATATGTTTTTCGTTAAAGTTTTATATAATATGATTGATGAGAACTTAAATATCTTGTACTATTTTGGAAATGCTTCTACTATTTTTAAAGAAAACTATAAATGGAAGTAGACCTTGATGGATCCCGTGTAGCTAACAACGAGTCTGTTAGGCCTAGTGCACCTTGTATTTATAAATTACTGAGACAATCCTCGCTAGTGAAAAAAGTAAAACTAGCATACTGTTACTGATTTCCCTCAAGTAGGAACCTACTGATATGGATATTTGACTCATTTATGAGGGATTCATTGTTATTGGCCTTATCTTTGAGTAGAAGACCACACTGATTACATGATTCATTCTTGAATACCTCTCAAATATAAGATTTGATATGGAAGTGTTTTACTGAATTTATTACTAAACGGTTAAGTTGATTTTGCTTATATGTGACAACAAGATTGATTATTGTTATCATTTTCCTGAAAATGACATTTATTTCATGATTTTAATTATCATACTAGCATGTTTTCTGACTTATCCTTCATTAAAATAGGTGTGGTGAAGTGTTATTACTCACTGAGCTAGCGTCTCATTGCCTGTTAAATTTACACATGTGATGCTGGCGATAATTTCATTAACTAGATCTAGCAAGTTGACATTCCATAGTGAGCACCACACTTGTTCGTGCGTGCAACACACTTATCTATTTGTTATGAACCTTCATTTGATCTCTTACAGTCTCTCCATAGCGACTTCTTTTTGAGTATTCTTTCATTTTTATAGACATGTGATTGGTATTAAACTTCTTTCCGTTTATGGAGATGAATTAGTATTATTGTGTGGCGGATGAATTATTAATGGATATTGTGTCTTAATTTGATGATGTTGTTAGTTATGTTGCTGATTTTTGAAATAGGAAAAAATTGGATAAGCTCAAAAACAGGAAAAACTCTATCCGAGTTTCTATAGATTTTTGTTGAGGTTTGCTTTGAAATTCTCCTCCTTAGCGTTAGTAAGGTCCTAAATTGGGCCGTGACATATTTTCAAAATGAAATAGTGCTCTCTTTGTTACTTAATTTGGTCTATTATTATAGTCATAAATTTTAGTTTATGTTAAAATCAGAAATCGTTCTTTATTCGTTCAGTCGAGGGTCAGTTAAGAACACTCTATACCTTCTCAAAAGTATGGTTATTATTTATTTTTGAATTTTTTGTTCTATTTTTTAAATTATTTCTTCAATTAATAAAATGAAAGATAATAACTAAAATTCTAGCTCATTCGGAAGGATCTCATTATTTAATTATCCATGATTTTTTATGTCTCTCATATGACCATTTAATGAAGACCAGGAGAAAGCGGTGTAAATGGCTATTACTACTTCTCCGGTGTAAATGGCTATTACTACTGGAAGGATATCTTTTTAGATAATTGGTATTGTACATATTCTTGTAATCGATTTAATAAATACTTTCTTTTGTGATCCATATAGTCATATTTCGAATTGAGTTCATCCTTATAGCAATCAAAGTGAATTGAGTTATCAACATCTAAGCGTAAAAATTAAGAATTCAATAAGGATTTTCTTCTTTGTTTGATTTGAAGGGGAAGAACCCTTTAAGTTCTTAACGATCATAAAGTAACGATAACGTTTCAGCGACATCAAAGGACCAAAAACATATATCAAAATAATTCAAAATTTCAATCAAGAGCTTGACCATTTATTTAATTCGTGATTAATAGTCTTTTCAACATTGTTATGTATTATCTTACAAAATTCATTGAATTTCATGGTTTTCTAGTCTTGTTGTACTTTCATAGCGACTTTATATTATCCATCACCAATTTGACAAGTTTGAATTTTTATTAAAATCAATAATTACTCTTAACTTCTAGGTTAAATTATGTTGTGTATTCGTAACATATGTAATAATAATGATATTTCTATAAATTTGAATAGAGATACGTGCCCAATATACATGCCAAAGACTAATAACTTTATAATTGTATTAAATGATTGGGTTATATTTCTAATTATACTAAACTATTGAAGACAATATTGAATTAAATCGAAATATATATATGGTGTGTGTATGTGTTTTTGTGTGTGTGTGAGAGAGAGAGAGAGGATTTAGCTAATCGGATGTGTGCACACGCGTGAGAATTTAGCTGGAGCTCAATTTCCATTTTGACACTTCATTAACTTAAGCTTATTCTAGTTAGACTCTCCAACTCACATTAAATGTACCATTTTTGTTAAATAGCTGTGAAATTGCAATAATTAACATTATTATGGATGTATTACGTCTAACATAATTATTCTTGTTTCATTAATTGATTGACCATATTTTTGTACATATTTAAGAAAGATATCAGGGTGCAATTCAAACACTCATTTTGATCGAACGATGAAGTTCTTGAAATTAATATTAAATAGTTAGAGGTTCTAAACTTCATCAACTCATCAAAATAAAATTAAAATGCTCAAATATTTTAGAAAGAGAAATATTATATCATTTTAACAACGTCTAATTGGAATACAGAGATAAACTTTTACCAAAGATTGCTACTAATTCTGCTCCCCCCCCTCCTCCCCCTTGAGATAAGTAACCACGAGAGTCCTGAATTTTATCATCTAAAAAAAAAAAAATACTCAAATACTTTAGAAAAATTAATAAACCTCGAGAAAGCAATTATACCAATGAAAACCTAACAACATTAATTTTGGAGAACATAGAAGAGAAAATTTATCGGTGGTTACTACTTCTATTTTTTTCTCGAGATATGTCATCATGATATCTTTTTTATACTCTATTTTAGGAGGTGGTCTGACCTTTTTTGATTAATTTATATCTAGATCATCAATATTTATTTCTTTTACAAAATTTACCTTTTCTATTATTTATCTTTAATAATAAGATATTTAGAAAATTTCATGTTGTAAATGCAATGAAATAGTATAGAATATGCGGAAAATATATATGACATGTGGGAGAGAGAGAATTTAGCTTATCCATATATATATATATATATATATATAATGGAAGTAAAATAAAAATACACAAATACTTTTAAAAGAGCAATCAACCTTTTGAAGTTTATTATATCAATGAAAAAATTATAATGTTACTAGGAGAACATAGAAAGAAAATTTATCAAATATTACTATTTCTCCTCTTCTTTTTTCTTTGAGATATATAATTTTGTTATATATTTATCCTCTATTTTACGAGGTGTTATGATCAGTTTGGTTAATTTATGTTTAGATTATTTTTAAATTTTTAATAAAATCTGCTTTTTTTTAATCTTTACTAAGCAAATATTTAGAAACACTTTTGTCATAAATTCAACAAAATCATAGATCACGTGATATAAGCACAACATGTTAATTGTGTGTGTGGAGGAGAGGAGGAGGGGAGGGGGGGATTTAGGAGGTAATAACTCAGAATGTCACTCAACTATTGGTAATTATATAACAAAGCCAATTTTTTAACAAAAAGGTCATCCAAGTTTATTTATATATCTTCGAAAGTCACTCTATTAATACTTTATCAACAAAATATGACATGCCATTTTATTTAGTTCACATGAACTTTTTTTTTTCAATTCACGTAACAATAAATTATGGTCTGATCCAACTCTAGCCATAACCCGAATAAGTAAAACTTGCAATAACTTGTAAATTTAATAAGAGTAGTATTTATTTTTATGAATAAAAATAAATTAAAATTTATATGAAAATGAAAAAACGATTCATTCATATAAATACATCCATAAAATGGTTTAATAGAATATATTGTGTTATATGAAATGGACATTCTACGTTAAAAGAAAGATAAGAAATCAAGAAGTGATACATGTGCTAAAATTTATTCAGTATTTAAATATTTACCTCAAAATAACCTCACCAATATTTACATGAAACAAATATAAGTATGAAATAAGATTTGGCGAGAGCAAGAACTATAGTTTCCCTCATGAATTTTTTTCAAGCAAATATGGTTAATTTAAGTTACGAATTACGGTTTATAAGTCGAGTCATTGATTGTTGCAGTGTAGATTGAAAAAAAGAAAAAAAATTAAAAAATTATATGGACTAAATATAGTTCTTCTCGTTTAAATATTATTACAATGATTATTGAATAGATATAAATAAAGTTAAGTGACATTCTTAATACAAAAAAGAAAAAAAAATGACATTTTCAAATGATTATCAATAGTTGAGTGACCGTTATATCATAGAATTAAGATAATCTACTAATTTAGATAATCAAACTAAATTTCATCACTTTCCATGTTGGCAAATTCACTTTCCAAGTGCATCCCAACCTAACCTCATCCCACCCTAAGTCCCTATATATATTTTCCTTTCATTTCAAAACCCTCCAACCTGTCAAAAGCCTCTGCAAAAACTCTCCAGCAAAAAAACATCCTCTCAAAATTTTTAAATTCCTTCAAAGTTCAAATCTTTACAAATCAAAGAAAGAAACAAAATTTAGTGTTTTTCTTGATTTCATCTTCAAAGAAAAAATTCCTTTTTGTATTAGTTTTTTTTATCATCATTTCAAAGCATATCTTTTCTTCAAAAATCATCAAAAAAATCAGTCTTTACATTTCTCTTTATTATTTTTTTTGGTTATCTTGAAATCTCAATGGAAAAAAATATTGCAGAAAATCTGACTTCACCTGATCATCCAACTCTGAAATTTGATGAAATTGAGCAAAAAAATATCGATTTTTCATCAGTAAAAATTGAATTTGAAGAAGAAAAATATCAAGAAAAGGATTTGGGTTTGGTTGATGGGTCATCGGGTCAGGTCGAATCTGCTCCAACATTGATTATTGTTGCTGATTCTGATTCAAGTGGCTATGCTGTTTCTTCTGATAGTAGTGGGTATTGATATTCTGATTGGGCTGAATGGCCTCCTTTAACAGTTGAGCGCATTTACTCGCCCGTTAGCTCAATTGAGCCCAAGAATTTAAAACATACAGCTGAAGAAGAAACTAAGTCTATTGAATATAAGCCTTTTAAAATAGTGGTAAAATTTCAACTTTTAACCTCTTTTAAGTTATACAATTTACAATTTTAACCTATTTTATGACATCTTATTCTTATACAGACAATTATGTAGTGAAATGGTGTGGGCTAGTCACTTTTAATCTCTTTCAAGTGATACAAATTATACTTTTAGCCTATTTTTATGACATCTTGAAAAATCAACTATGTAGTAAAACAACGCAGGATAACTACTTCTAAGCTTTGTTCGAGTAATACAATTTACAGTGAAATAGCAAGGGCTAACATATTTTAAACTCTTCCAAGTGATATAATTTACGACTTAAGCCTATTTAATGACATCTAAATCATGTAGTAATATGGTGCGGGATAATTATTTTAAAGGTATATCATGTGATACATTTTACATTTTTATCCTATTTTTATGACATCTTAATCAATCAACTATGTAGTAAAATAGATAGGGTGGGGTCTCACCACTTTTCAACTCGGTAATTGAAAAATAGCCACTCTTATAATAAAAGTTTTAATTTACAAAATATCCACTTTATATCGTGAGGCTAATCAATATTATGTATACATTTAGATGTCATAACAAATATTCGGTATACATTGAGATGTCATACATTACTAAACAACCTCTCTACTATCATAATGTAAGGATAAGGTCTGCGTACACACTATCTTGTGGGATTATGTATGAGAAAGCTCCTAATTCTACTATATGTTTCTTGTGTGTATTCTAGCTATTAACTCGTTGTTGTTTCTGGTGCTTATGTTATTGGCTCTTTTTAGGGCATTGACATGCGTAACTTAGATAACACATGCTTTTTGAATGCGGTTATGCAATCATTAATGCACACCGTGGTGTTGCTTCAACTCCTTACATCGATTGATCATGTATCTCTATGTCAAAGTAAGGATCAACTTAGAATATTTCTTTTGTTTTGATATATTTTTAGTGGCTTTTATCTAAGCTTATCATCATTTCTTGTTGCAGCTTACGTGAACGGATTTTCTGTTGTGTGCATTATCCGAGAGCTTATTGATTTTTCAATGTTTTATGGGAGGCGTTTTCTCACGCCAGATAAACTTGTCAGCCAATTGAAAAGTATATTTTCTCCTATCATTATATTTTTACCCTTGTCATTTATTTATTTCCTTATGAAGTTTATTTTAGTTTGCTTTATACAATACATTTAATTATATTCATAAACAACATTAGTTTGATTTATAGAGCATATTTATATTTGTAATTGTTTTCAAAGTAGAAAAACTCATCAAGGACAACCGTAAAATGAATGATACCCTTTTGTTATAGTAGTATCAATTATAGTTTAATTTGTTCGTCAGCTTGTTGATGTCATACAACTTTTTTGTGATTGCGTGTTTTGTGCAAAGTATGTACCTTATATTTCTTTTTGTTCCTTAACTTTGTGAAAATATCAGATTTTTCGTCTTACTTCAATTGGAAACAACAAGAAGATCCACACGAATTCCTACAATGCTTTCTCAATCAACTTGAAAGTTGTTGTGACAATTTAGAGACAAAAGACAACATTGTTAAGGAGACCTTTGGTGGTTGCCTTGTGAGCAACGTAAGCATTTGCATGTTTATTCTTTGTATTTTATCTTAGTTTCTTTACTCCTGTTGTTTCATTTTTTGAACTGCTTTGTAAGACTTTTACTTGAGCCGAGGTTTTATCAGAGACATCTCTCTACCTCCCAAGGTAGGGTAAGGTCTTTGTATACTACATCCTCTATAGACCCACTTGTAAATACAAAATTTATATTGTTAGTATGTTTTTCTCAATTTTCAGCTCTGTTGTTGCAATTGTGGTCATTTATCTGTCACAGGTGAGCCTCTAATCGACCTAAGCTTGGAGATTGAGGACGTTGACAGTGTACCAACATCACTGGAGTCTTTTACTAAAATCGAGAAAATTGAGTTTTTTTGTGAAAGATGCAAAAGGCAGGTGCCATTTGAGAAGCAACTCCTTGTGGATCGTTCCCCTTCTGTTGCTTTCCTTCATTTGAAGAGATTCAAAAATAGCGGGACAAGCATGTTTCATTTCCGCTGGAATTAGACATGCTTCTTTATACCAACGAAATCAATAATGTGAGTATCTGCATTTGGACTTATACTACATTTTATCATTTGTTAGCAGTTATATGATGTTGTTTCAAAATTTCCCTTTCCTCAACAGGAAGAAATGAAATACGATCTCTACGCAGTTATAGTGCATTCCTGATATTCAATCTCTTCAGGACACTATTATAGCTTCATTGATTGTGCTCCAAATAAATGATACAAATTTGATGACGAGCAGGTATGGAGAATAGTAGAATTTCCTTATTTTGTTAGAAATGTTTCTGTTTTTACGGTAACTAACTTGATATTTTGTTTGATTTTCATAGGTTTTTTGTGTTAAAAAAGATCTTGTTTTGACAGAGCAAGCATATATAATGTTTTATGCAAAAAGAGGCACTTTGTGGTTTTCAGATTACATTGAAATCCAAAGGCCCTTCGTAAATCTGATTATCCCCATAACTTCCGATGTTGGTGAATCAAATGATGTTAGAGATGAGACATCTCTGAAGCCCAAACTCAACAAGAATGAGGATAATGATTCCCCTGGTAAACTCATCTTCTACTTCTATTTATTCAAGAATCTGTGTTATTTCCTTACTAAATATAGAAAGCTTATTGCTCCCCTTTTGGCCATACACAATATTCTACTATTTGCAAATACTTATGTTCAGTATATTGTTATTGTTGTTGTTGTTGTTGTTATTGATTTAAGTATTTTCATGTAATGGTTTTTGCCTTAAGCTGAGGTTCTATAAAATACAACCACTCTATCTTTAAGGGGTAATATTTCTATACACTCTACCCTCTCCAGACCTTACTTGTAGGAATTCAGTGAGTTTATTGTTGTTCACTCGCACAAATTCAACTTTCTTTTTTTTGAAAGTAAAATATATGTTTAAACAAACCATTCGAAAGCTCATCTTTTACTCCGACTACTTGTCTTTTTTCAACTTCGATCAAATAGTGTTCAAACACCTACTAACTGTGGGTTTTTTTGAAAAATTAGCAAATCAGGTTTATTGCGAAGATCAATTGAAGGACGTGGAAATAAAGCAGGAGTGTTCAAGAGATGAAGAATTCATGGATGCATTGCACCACGACTCACATGAAAGTTCTGTGAATGAAAAGAAGAGGAAGCTGGAAGATTGAAGATTTTTTTAGTAGAGATGATAGAAGTTCAGCTAGTAGTTGTCGGTCCAGCTTTGGTTGATTGGCTCTGCAGGTTTACCTCCTGTAATGGCTAGTAGCAGGAGCAGAAAACAACTGAGTAATTTGAACTCATAGAATAGTCTTTTTTATGTAATGCTTCATGTTCTGATAGACAAATTCAAAATTTTGAGTTTATTTAGTCAAAGATAGAAACAATATCTTATTAGATTTTGGATGAATTATTTTTACATTCAAAAATGATTTTTTTGGACATCTTTCCCTTGGCCTTGAGAAAAAAAAATAGAAGTTACTATCTTGCCATACAGAGCTTTTGGCTAGTTAGTGGGTTCTATCGAACCTTTAATTAGAACGCTACTCAGCTCCAGCCTAATCTCATTTTGAAATGGATAAAAAAGGAATATATGACAAATAAAGTGGAACGGATAAAGTACTACTTTAATGACAATGAGCTATTTTTTTTCCATTTAATCAAAACAGACAAGTCCTTAGTTTTAACTGATGATCAAATGGTTGTTTAAGTTCCCAAACGTAATAAGACTCAACCTTTCGAGTCTAACATGCAGACAAAGCAAATCGATGAGACTGTTGGGATATAATAAGCATCATAACGTCATTATGAAGTGAGAAAGTAAACCATTTAATTAATAAATTTGCATACATAAGAGTAAATCAATTTCCAGCAAAATAGCTTTGAAGCTTATGAACAGAAAACAATCTGACATATCTTAACATTATGTGCATTACCAGCTATAAGTGGAAAATAAATTTGATAAAAAAAATTAAAAGATATATCACACGGACTCTGAATTAATGTGAGCTTTCCCTTCAATCGGACATACCTGCCAAGGAATTTACTGATATTAACTATTTTTAATTCCTTTGTCCTCCGATTACAGTTTGTTGATCATGTATAACTCTCTATTATTATTTTTCAGCATCGGGTCTTGGCTATCTAACTGAGGTAAAAGTTGTTGCATTTGCTTAATCTCGGTGGGGATATTTGCAGACCCACTAAATGCCTTAACAATGTCTGATATCAGATTCATTATAATTTATACTTGTCCCAATGATTTGTTAGTTATGGTGCACAATTTGATCTCTTAAAAATTGAAAAAAGAAATCCTAAAAAAAACTATTATAGTTTTTCCGTCTGTTATTTATTTAATTGTGCTCAAATTTAAAATTCAAAATACTAGTAGTGGGTAATTGGATCCGTATTTTTAGCATCGTATAAAACTAGGATAAAATTTATTTTCTGTTATGAAACTATATAAAACACTGAGAATAATGTAGGGAGAAGAGAAAAGACTTTTTATTCCTCTTGAATGATATTTAGGGATTCACATATCTGATTTACAATGAAGGAAAACCTCTTTATTTATAGGGGACAACTGACTTGGTCCCTAAGTAGGATTCCTAACATTTCTCTAATGGACTCCACATAATAGACATTCACTATAATACAAATATGTTTATCACACTCCCCCTTGAATGTCTATTTGATAGATTATATGCCTCGTTAAAAGCTTACTAGATAAAACCCATTAGGAAAAAATCTAGTGAAGGAAAAAGAGTACACATATCTAATAATATGCATTATGCATGCCTCATTAAAAACCTTACAAGGAAAATTCAATGGGACAAAACATGTAACAACCCCATGTCCCCCATCATGTGTACGACTAAGTTCACATTGACAAACCTATTATTATTTAGGAGAATGAGGTCGTAATCGAAGCCTAAATACCAAGGGTTAAAATATATATACAATTAGCTAAGATAAGATTAAAATGAATGATTTGGGCAGAAATGAAAATTTGAATCAAGTAAATGACCCACTAGCTTCATCTGTGTGCTTGACCTATGTGCTTCACCAACTTGCTTCTCCTACTAAGTCTGAATGACCAGCCAAAAGGACAATGTAGGTGCATCACCTACTTGGACTCCTTGACCAACTCAAAGGGCCAAGTAGGTGGATCACCTACTTAGACAATTTTGTGGCCCAAAATAAACAGGAAAAAGAGAGGCATTGGAGATTCTCTTAAGCCAAAGACTTGGCTGATGTTCTCTAATTATTTACATACATACACATTCAATGATTTCCCAAATGGTTTATCTCTTCACCTCTCAACTTCAAGCATTTGCCTCAAATTATATCTAGGATTCTTGAAGAAATCCTCCTCTTTGAAAGCCAAGTTTGAAGGATAATTCAAGCCCTTGAAGGACTGCAGTCAAGGTCTAAATTTGCAAAAATTTAGGTAATCTTGCTGCTCCATTTCATCTCTCTCTCTCTCTCTCTCTCTATATATATATATATATATATATATATATATATATATATATATATA
>JAJONR010004908.1:0-45614 GCA_029582245.1 Solanum etuberosum | reverse complement strand
GAGCTAGGTATGTTACCAAGCGAGAGAGTTCCATTTCGTTTGGAATCTTGAATTTGGTTAGCTACCACATGAAGGAGTTGGTTGGTATAGTTGTTTTGTTCGAAGATCTTATTAACTTCGGCACAACTGACTATAGCAGAATCCTTTTCAATTTTCCTTTTGAAAGGGGAGGCTGGAATAATTTCTTTCCTGTAAGGGATACTTATTCCTTCTAAAGGGGGAATGGTAGATTCTACTACCTGATTCTGTGTGTACCACTTGTTGATAAGGACATTTAAGGATTCTCTTTGGTTATCTATTTGATCTGAGTATTCAAACCATTTAAAAAACTCGATTTCGGTTCTAAATCTTTCCATATCTTTGAACCATTTGTCTTTGAAGGTAATTCTTTGATCCAGAGAATAGGTGGCTTTGTACCATTCTACCTTTTTTTGGTTTTCTGGTAGTTTCCACAAACGGTTAATTTCTTTTGTGTCCACCTTATAGGTATCTCCAGAAATTAGAACTCCAATAGAGTCTCTTCTCTTATGAGATTCAGGTCTCATTTCGCTGTGAGTGGGGCTACTACGACTGGTAGTGCAAACTGGTTCATAATAGACCTTAGGAATAGTTTCGAAAAAGTGTACTCCATGAAGCTTTCCAGAATTAATGGGAGAATCGGATTTACTTTCTACTTCTACTACCTCCGGGGGTTGAGAAGAAGAAGGTCTAGAAAAGGACACTCTTGGGCAAGAAAAGGATATTGATCTGAGGAATTTTAGATTAATAGATCCATCAGGGTATTGAATTACTCGTTCAATCTGAGATTTTTCTGGGTGAACAGACTGAGGAACAGTGATAGACTCAAAATTTCATTCGTCAGAAGTGAGAATTTCATCCCAGTTAAGGAGTCTAGGGACAAAGGTAGTGCTGTGATCAGGGTTGTATTCCATGAGCATGGTTACCCCTTTGACACTGGTGGAGATAGCTTTAGGAGCTAAGGTAGTTTTCATAAGTTTATAATAAACTCTATAGATTACCGCAATTTCTTTGGTGTCTGTCTTACTGTTCATGTTTTTTGTCTTGACATTTAACGTCAGGGTATCCATAACATTGGGATCAGTAATGTCAACACAGAAGTTGGGATAACAATTAAAGTATACCGGGCCATTGGCGAGGTTACTTTGAAGTACTCCTAACAGAGAGTCATCGAAATTAAAGAGTCTATCATCTCTAAGAAGCAGACAAATAGGAATATTCAAACATTTACAGAAAAGAGGTTTTACAGCAATTTGAACGAGTCCAATAAGCAGAAATTTAAAATCCTTTTTATATCTGTTAATATCATGAGAAACAAGTAATTTAATTGTCTCGAGAGAATTATTAATAGCTACAGTAGACTCACAAGTCTTGATATTGAAATTTCTAATCATGCTGAAATTGCCTAGTTGATACATTTTTTGAAAAGGTTCTTTTGGAATAGTCCAATTTTGTAAATCATTTTCTACCTTAGAGATAACATGGGTAGATAAGTTATTACTATTTATAACATGCTGGTGTTTGTCTATTATAGAATAATACTGTCTTGAATTCAGAATGAATATGGTATTATGCCAATCGTAAATAGTTAATCTAGATTAACGACCCATATTATAAATAGTTATCTAAATCTCTGAGGTAATTACTTTGGCGGTCTTGGTTGTTATATGAAATTTTTCTTTAAGTTATCTTGGAGGTAGGTCCACCTTTAGGTCTAGCCTGTCCATCGGCGACCTTCTTTCTGGCACCCACACCTAAAGCTAGATATTAATCGGCATCCTCAAACTTAACGAAAAGCTTCAATACCTCAAGCCACAGTAATAGTTACAGAGAGAGAGATATCTTATTCATAATATAGAGAGTTGATAAAGATTAACTATCTTCTTTTAGGCTGTATCATAATCTAATCTGAATCTAGATAGACAAAGGTTTAGCTAAGCATGGTTACAAGTAATGCCATCAACATGGCTCTGATACCATAAACAGGATCACATATATTATTGAATGTAAAGAGCAAAAGAAGCAAAAATAATTACTCACAAAGAGACTTGGTTTATTAATGTGAAAGCGAAAACATTGATGAAAGCGAAGGCGAAAACATTGATTACAATCTTCAGAGAGAAAATAAATTTTTGTTTGTCTAAGATTTTTTTCTGCTCTTTTACATATAGGATTACAAGTCTTATATAGACTGGAGAAAGATAATGGGAATCCTTGTGCTTGCTCTTGAGTGGCCGCTTTGGATTGCCTTATCTTATCTTTAATAAAGCTGTCGGCCAAATAGGTGGGTCCACTTAGATTTTGTGGGTGGAAGTACCTTTCGGTGAGTGGGGCCCGATGCTTTTGCTGAATAATTCCACTTAGCTTTTGTGAGTGGAGTTACTGTCGACTGCTGGGGTCCATCAGATGTCTAATCAAGAGAAATTCCAACTCTTTGAGTTTCTTCTCTTTCTTCTTTTGATAATTCTTACTCTTTGAATCTCTATCTAGAAGACTTAATAATTTTGGGTTTTAATACCCTCTATTAAGGATTAATCATAAAATGGATCGGAATATGACTGTGTCAAAGCGCGTGGCTTTAACATATCACTATTGTCATAACTTTGGGAGGAAGCTTCATCCAATAATTTCATTATTGCTGCTTCATCTGGTTCATCTTCCATTTCAGATAAGGCTTGTTGGAGCCTTTTCTTTAAATCACTCTTAGAAGGTGATTTCTTATTAGTAACCATCGGTGCCTTCGGTGAGGCACACTGAGGCTCCTTTGGCGCTGGAGACCATCCTTTGATAAAGATTTCTTTTGACAGATATTTGATCCTGTCAAGTTCATGGATCACAAAAGTCCAGCTAATAATATATGATATTCTTTTTTGAATAAAAAGCTTGCATAATTTGATATGTTCTGGTAAAGTAGAAATATCCTGGTCAATTTGAAATTGGCCAAATTTATCTAAAAAGATTTTGGGTAAAACCTTTTGGTTACCTCCGAAGCAATTCCACCATTCGTAGAACCACCGAGGGATAACAAATTTTGCTAATTCAGGGTCGTATTTTACGAACCAGGTGTGAGTGGTGGGTCGTAAATACAAGAAGTAAAACCATGCATTTTTATAATCATGCCAGTTGCAGGTTTGAGGTCTGAATTGTTTTGAAAAGTTAACTGGGGTGTGTAAATGGTCTACATGCCATTCAAAAGGAGATAAGATTTTTTTTATCGTAAATTTAGAGTAAGCAATGCTGTCAGGGTCATCGTCAATACTCAGTTTATTTTCTATTTCTATAGAACCAGTGTCTACCAGGATGAATTCGTAAAGCCTCCTAGTTTTGAGAGGATTTTCTGTTTCAACATAGTTTCGGTTGCAGTATAGGGGCCGCAACAAATGTTTTATCTCATAACGTTCATAATCCTTTTCTAGTGCAAGGATAGGGGCTATCTGTCCAGTTGAAGCCTAAAGGTATAGTTGTTTTGTTCGAAGATCTTATTAACTTCGGCACAACTGACTATAGCAGAATCTTTTTCAATTTTCCTTTTGAAAGGGGAGGCTGGAATAATTTCTTTCCTGTAAGGGATACTTATTCCTTCTAAAGGGGGAATGGTAGATTCTACTACCAGATTCTGTGTGTACCACTTGTTGATAAGGACATTTAAGGATTCTCTTTGGTTATCTATTTGTCCTGAGTATTCAAACCATTTAAAATACTCGATTTCGGTTCTAAATCTTTCCGTATCTTTGAACCATTTGTCTCTGAAGGTAATTCTTTGATCCAGAGAATAGGTGGCTTTGTACCATTCTACCTTTTTCCGGTTTTCTGGTAGTTTCCACACACGGTTAATTTCTTTTGTGTCCACCTTATAGGTATCTCCAGAAATTAGAACTCCAATAGAGTCTCTTCTTTTAAGAGATTCAGGTCTCATTTCGCTGTGAGTGGGGCTACTACGACTGGTAGTGCGAACTGGTTCATAATAGACCTTAGGAATAGTTTTGAAAAAGTCTACTCCACGAAGCTTTTCCTTATACCCCTACTCTCGCTTGAGGTAATGAGTTCCTTTTGGTTTACTCTTTGTTTTAGTGTTATGTTTCTTAGATATTCCCATGATTCCTCATTTTATGCATGTTCATGATAAGTTTGAATTTTGAAAGAAATTGAATTTACATAATAGATTTTCCTCGTGTTGATGTGCATTAAGTATGAGTTGCATATAGACTTCATGAGATGATATGTTGAACATGCTTTATCTTGGAGTTGATGTTTCCTCCTCGGATACGTGCATTTATGTGGTATCATGCATGATGGGTTGATAGATAGAATTCTTTTCTCCATTTGATATCTAAAATCCAATTTAATGATGAATGTTCCCAATGGGGAGATAATGTAACACCTCAGAAACTAGCAGCCTAAGCCAGGGATCAAGTGAGAGGTCATAAGCCAAAGATTGAGCCTGGGCACCTTTCATGAAGGCCTAGACGAGTCGTGAAGGGCACCACGAGACGTGGTGTAGCTCGTGAGGCTCACAGTGTCAAGCGAAAGAGGACTCCCCTCCCACGAGCACCTAGACGGCTTATGGTGAGCACCAGAGCACGTAGTGATGCCCGTGAAGGGGGAGGCAGCAACCACTTTAAGGATGACCCTCCACCTGAGCCACTAGATGACTCATTAATGAGTCCGAGATTTCAACTCATTTAGGGTTTTTTATTTTATAGTATAAGTGTCCTAAAATTCCTAATTTATGCTCTAAACTGATGTTAATGTGTTGATTTGCAGCTATGAAGGATAAAGAGTAAGGCAAGGACATGACAGGGAAAAAAGGAACTAAAAAGCTGAAGAAGTGAAGAAAAGGGATCCTGGTGATCGCCAAGACCACTCGGTGCACCACCGAGTGGCTCTTTAGCTCACCCAAAGTTCCAGCATGCCAGCCCTGGGGAAGAACAAAGCTGGCAACAGAAATGGAAAGTCGGCGAATCACCGATCGACTCCGCGATGGAAACTTTGATCGCCCAAAGTTACAGGACCTGGGATGCTGAGGACCAATGCAGAATGGCGATGAGAGAGAGAAAAAGGCGGATCACCGAACCACTCGGCGAGGAGCGACTTATTCCACCGATTGGACTTTCAGGCCAAAACGCACACAACTATAAATTGAAATTTAAAAGGAATTTTGAGGAGTTCCCAGATAGTTCTGATCCCCAAGTTTTAGAATTAGAGTTTTCTCTTAGTTTTTCAGTTCTTATTGTAGACTTTGAGGATTTCTAAGGTTTACTTTGAGGATTTGCATGTGGGTTTCTAAATTTAACCATTTTGGAACATTGTAAAGGCTTGGAAACTTACCCAGCTGATGGCCAATCTAGTTGGTAATTGTTTTACCTTTTTATGATGTTTAGCTAAAACCCCAATTCTTGGGGTGTGATCATGTGATTATGGACTGAATTAGCTTATGGGTATTGTTATTTACTGATTTTAATGCTTAATTGAAGTGGGTTTAATTGTTAGCTATGTATGGATATATGAATTGTAGTTGCAAATGCATTTTTAGTCTAGAGTTCTGGGCTCAAAGCTTTTGATTAATGATTGTAGTCATCGGGTTGATATGGGTTTAGCTCGAAAGAGTAAATCCTAAATATGATTCTACCCATCTAGCTCTAGAGAGTGGATGAATTAAGGTGTGGGCTCTTCTTATTTTCTAAGCTTGTTGATGTTCGAAAGAAATCACTTGAATCGGGGCAGTTGTTCGAGAGAAAACTATCTTACTTATGGTCTAGCCTACCCACTGATATTTAGCTATTTGTTAATAAGTTCAATTACCCGTATAGTGAAATTCGCCTATAATCGATCACATCCCGAGAATTCCTCTCTATAATGTTATTTTTCATCGTGTTTGATTATTTTGTGGCTGCTAATTGACAATCCAAACACGTACCGCTCCCTGTGGGTTCGACCCCAACTCTTAGTTGGGTTTTATACTGAATAACGATCGTCTACACCTAGAATTGGATGAGGTGTATTTGAGACGTCTATCAAAAATGGTGCCGCTGCCGGGAGTGGTGTTGTTTAGAATTCTATTATTGAAGTTTGAATTGTAATCTTTTTGTGTTATAGTTGAATCGACTTACTTTATTTGTGTTTGTGTTGGTTGTGTTGAACAGAAGAAGAAATGAGCGTAGATGGGAGCAATGGTAGCCAAGCTGGCAACCAACACGATATAGGGAATTTGAACGATGTTAACAACCTTATCCAATTGGGTGGTGTTGGGGTAATACGTCTACCTCCTGCTGAAGGGAACATTGTTTTTCACATCACTAGTACAATGCGTCAGCTCCTACAATTGAAAGGATTGTTTTGAGGGCTGGCTCATGAGGATCCCCATGAGCACATTTGGAATTTCGTTAACGTTTGTGGACCGTTCTCGTTCAAAAACATTTCTCAATAATCATTTTGTCTTCGATTATTTCCATTATCTTTGATCGGAGAAGCCACTAAATGGTTGGCTGATCTTCCGAGAAACTCCATTACCACTTGGGATGAGTTGACTGTAGATTTCTACGTGAGGTACTTTCCCCCGTCCAGGATGATGACGTGAAGGGATAGCATTCAAGGATACAAACGGTTGGAAGGTGAACCAATCCACGAGACATGGATGAGGTTTCAAAAGCTATTACTTCAGTGCCCAACTCATGGGTTGCACCACGATGTCTTGTTGCAATACTTTTACACGAGTCCTGACTCAGTGAACAAAGGGGTTGCTGATCAACTTGTTCCCGGTGGTATAATGCAACAGCCTTAGGAGGTCACATCTCAAATCCTAGATCGCATGACCAAAATCAATATAGCATGGTACACTCGTGAGGACCAAGTGTTTCCTCTCACCTTTAGAATGACAAAAGAGGAGATGGAGAAGGATCAAGAGAGAGACCAAAACATGGAAAAAATGATGACGCAGCTGGACTTATTGTCGAAAAATGTGATGGGTAGTGGGTTGAAGAGTGTAAATGCTGTGGGTGTTGGTGTAGCAAACCCTGAGGAGGCACAATTTGAAGCGTTTTACAACAAGGAAGTGAACTTCCTTCCAAATTAAGGAGGAGGTTTTCGTCAAAACTATCCAAGGCCGGGTGGAAATATGTGTTGGAATAGAGATAATGGATGGAGATATCATGGCAGAGAATGGCGTGATTGTAACGCCTCTTGGAAGGAAAGAGAGGATAACAAGGATAGGTACATTCCACCTCATGAGCATCAAAAGCCCAAGGAACAAAGGGCTGATTCGGCGAATATCCATACGGAAGACATGCTCTCACACATTCTCAATATGGTAGAGGGGTCGGACAAAGTCTTGAAACAAATGAAATAAGACGTCTCTACACTCAATTAGACGGTCACCTCATATTCAGTGTCAATCAAGCAATTGGAGACACAAATGGGTCAAATCTCGACTCATTAGAATCCAAGGTTAAATGGAGGGTTACCTAGTGACACAATGGCAAATCCCAAAAATGAAGATTGAGTTGGTATCTTTGTCTTGTCACGACGTTAAATAAGGAGCTTCTTGGAAGGCAACCCAAGTCTTTGATGTTTTAAATTTTGTTTTTGAATAACGGGTGTTGATTTTGCAAGTTGAAAATTTAAAAGTGTTGGAAAATGGGCAAATAGGCGAGCCAAAAGTCCAGTCGGTGACTCGCCGAAGAGGTCGGCAAGCCCGACTTGGACCGTTGTTGGAACCACCCAGCTTGATGGGGAATTCTGTAAAACTTGGCGAGCCAAAAGCTCAGTCGGCGACTCGCCGAACAGGTCAGCTGTCATGACCCAGGGGTACCCCTAGATGTAACAAGGCGTACTCAACCCCGAAAGGTGTTATCCAAGCCCCATAGAATATCATAACATAAAGCAATAGAAATGATGCGTAATTTAAAACTTTATCTATACAATCAAAGTCTTTTATAAAAGCAAGCGGAAGTCTAGACTTGTCTCAATTAGCCATCTATTACAATCCTTGAATAAAAATAGGGACATAGCCCTTACTACATAGTCCAAAAATTAAATAACTAGAAAGGAACTACAATTGAATTATCCGTCCTCGAATCTTAAGGACTCACCACAAGATAGGAGAATAGTCGATCAAAGCTTGAACCAAAAGAAGATTTCCTTAAGAGCCGGACCCTACACTTGTAGAAAATGTAGGAAAATATGGGTTAGTACAAAAATGCACTAAGTATGATAGCCATGCATAAAATTCTTGAAATCATGCTAAAAAGGACATTTTAGTTGAAAACCATGCTATATGCCAATTTTGAACATCATCTTAAAAATAGTTGAAAAAAGAAACTCATAAACATAACTCATATATAGGTCATTATAGCATAGAGGATAACAACATAATCATAAGCATAACCTCCATCATAGACATATGTAAACATTAAACATCATAAGGCATAGTTCATATACATAGTCAATGCTTAGATCGTCATATCATAATAGAACCATCTCATAAGTAACCCTAAGTTATACTTGTGCAATGCATAGATAAGATCCCATAATCCCATCTATACTAAGTACAACTTTTAGGCCACCATAATCATACTTACCATTCTTTGATCTCATCCTTTGTTAATACTCATAGACAAGGAAACATTCACCTTTAGTAAGTCATATCAAGGAAAGCAACTCATAGCAACAATCCACATTAAGCATACATCATTTCATAGACCTTCATAACATAAGAGGAACACACCACAACTACTCTTAAAGCCTACTTGTGCAATGCATGAATGATATCGCACACTCCCACCCACACTAAGTAGTGCTTCTTGAGGAGCCATAGTTCATAATCATTCATTGTGGGGGTAAGCCTTAACCGACATAGACCATGTGAGCAAATCATGGAATCCGGTGTTACCCACACCGAAAAGGGTGTCCTACTTGCCTAAGGTAGAACCATTAACTTAACTTAGGTGGATCCACTAGCTAAAGACCTATGCGGAAACATAGTTAAGGGACAAGGAGATTGCTACTAGATACCCCGCCTCAACTCACGTATCGACATCCATCTCAAGAGATTACTTCTAGAAACCCCGCCTCAACTCATGTATGGGCTTCCATCACAAATCAATATCCACTCGGTGCTAAGTATTATTCCCCATGGAGTACTTATCATAACATTACTTGAGTTCATTTTTTTATGGAAGAATGTGTCAACACTCAATCAAACATCATTCATTGGATAGCTCATAGATTCAATTGGTGAGAATAACCTTTCAACCTAAGAATCATCATATTATGAGAAAACCTTTCACAACATGTCATCATCATGAATAGGTGTATAATTGAGAATAGCCTTTCAATCAACACAATATCATTATCATAATCATGGAAACTTGATTCATATTTCATTCATAAGTGTGTGTGTGTGTGTGATAATAGCCTTTCAACAACACCACAATTACCTCATGGTCATATTACTTTACTCTCAAAGTATTCATAAAACATGTATATAAATCTCATAATCATGCATAATTCTCATAATTTTTCCTTCAAGGACCATAGATCACATTCAATCAACACATCTAGAATTACAACATTAGACATGGATAATAACATGATTCAATTAGCACAATTACTACAAGCATAATCTCATAACATTCTTCTATAATCAACAAACCCACATCACAAGATCATAATTGAGTAATATGGGAGTTTCATGTGTTCTTGGGGGATTTCATTATAAATCATCAATAAATCATCAATTCAATCATAATCCATCATAAATCAATCATTAAAATGGTTTTGAAAGGAACCCATGAGATTGAAGTCAAACCCTAACTTTTGGGGAAATCACTAGTTTTGAAATTGAGTTTGGAGGGACTCCATGGATGGATTCTATCCATGGATGAAGAGCTACCATACCTTGGTGATGAATTCCCCCGAAATTGAGAAGAAAACCTTGCTTCTTCAACCCTAACTTCACCTTTCTTCTTCTTCTTCTTCCTTGGAGTTCTAGAGAGACAATATTTGGGGAGGTTGAGTTTGTGAATTGATTTTGGAAACAATGAGAAAGATGAATTAGTTTAGGGGTCTTAAAACCTGTTATATGTGGTCTAAACTAAGTTAAAACGACACCACTTAATGATAATTAACTTCCCAGAACACCCCTAGACTTAACCCCCAAAGCTAACTTAAAAACTAATTTCCAGCCTTTAACCCACTAATCCACGACCCACAGACCGAGGGTGGGACCACGGCCCATCCTGGTTGGGCGTGGTTCCTGGTCTGTGGCTTGAAAAAGGAGAGCTTGACCTACAACGCCAAGCCATGTAGCGTGGACCCATCCACGAGGCATGGGTCCTACCCTCGGCTACTGCCTTAGGCAGATTCCAAGGAGGCCTCACTTATGCTGCCCACCTAAGGGGCATGGGTCCATCCATGTGGCATGGGTGGCCTCGTGGGAGGAGCTGTTTTTGGGTAGTTATAGGGTCCTCCTCAAGGACCCTTGGTTGGTCCTTGGGGAGTCGTACCTTGATGTTAAACCACTAAACCCTTCATTCTAAGTACCAGAAGCTAAATTAACGAGTCTAACCCTTAGGACGAGCTCTAGTTAAGCCTACTAGTTTCCGAGGTGTTACATTATCTCCCCGTTGGGAACATTCATCCTCGAATGAAGATCTAGACACCTTACGGAAGTAAATACTCAAGACTAGCAGCCCATCATGCATGAAACATAAAAATAATGCACAATTCAAAGGAGGAAACATCAACTCCATCTCAACATGATCAATGCATCATAAGGAAGTAGGAACTACATTTAACAACCCATTATGCATGAAAAACTCAACATTTCACATATTCATAGGAGGAACTACCTTCCCCAACTAAAAGCATGCTCAACTTAACTACATGAAGCAAACTATGCAATTACTCTCAAAAGCATATTAAAGCATGATTGACAATTCATCTTACGAAGCGTATAGACAACTCATACTAGATGCACAACAACACGAGGAATACATAAATCATGAAAACTCATTTTCTTGCTAATCATGAACTTCTCAAGGACATGCGTAACATATGGAGATCATGGAAATTTCTAAAACACACATGACTCTAAAACATAAACAAGCCACAAGGAACTCTTTGTCTCAAGCTAGAATAGGAATAGAAGAAAGAGATGAGGATATCGGGACTCTCAACAATCTTGCTATCTAAGCACACCATCTCCCCCTTGGGAGGAAGCCCCTACTAAAACCTCAAATACCACTTCTTTCAAGCAATCCCAAAGCATAGCCAAAAACTCATAATAACCTTACCGGGTTATAACATCAATATCCAAAAACATTAATAAAGCCCATTCATGCTAAAGACAACATCAAGGTCAAGCATATCAAGTCTATCAAGTCACAAAAGACAAGCAACACCGGAATCTAAATAACCATAAAAACACATATCGGGAGCAACATTCGGAGGACTCTCTTGTTCACCTCTAGCTTGGAGATCATAAGACCTAATTTTCTTCCTCTCTCTTCCCCTAGCGGTAAGTACCGGGCAATCTCTCATTTTATTGCCACTCCTACCATAACCATAACAACCCTTCAAACCGGCCAAACATTTACCCTTAGGTCTTATGATCTCCAAGCTAGCACAAGTAGGAAATATGGGTCTAGTATCCTTGCCTTGAGACTTAGGGTTAGACACCCTTTCTTCAATAAATCTTGGGGAAAACCTAGGAGGACCTTGTCCGGAAGACCTTTCAAGAGAAGAATTACCCTTATCAATCCTAAACCTCTTTTTTGCTCTAAACCTTTCTTCAATTTTCTCTTCCTTAATTTGATGAGCATAAGCCATAAGATGAGAAATATTCATATCATTTTCAAGCATAACCGTACGGCATTCTTCCACTACCAAGTTGGACACCCCCGACACAAACTTACACATTATCGACCTAGGGTCGGCTAATATAGGTGGAGCATATCTTGACAACCTAGTGAACATCCGAGCATTTTCCTTAACACTCATCCCTCCTTGCCGAAGGTTAATAAAAGCAAGTATCTTAGCCTCTCTCATCTCCAAAGGACAAAACCTATCAAGAAACCCATTCTTAGACCTCTTCCATTCCATGGGACCCGCTTCTACCGGCCTCGCTTCTTTCCATTGACTAAACCACATTTGAGCAACATCTTTCAATTGGTAAGCGACCAATTCCGCCTTCTCTACCGGAGTCACTCCCAGAAAGTCCAACACCTTAGAGACCTCATTTATAAACTTTTGAGGATCTTTCTCCATCTTTGACCCATAAAATTCTGGAGTTTCTATTCCAGCTTGAGTCAATAATTGAAAGCCATACCTAATCTTCTCAGTAGTCATTAAGCCAATCGGAACTTGAGGAGCTTGACGAGGAGCTCCTTGATCAACATTGTCTCTTTCAAATCTACCGATAAAAGCTCCATGAGTAGTCATGTCCTGTAGACCACCAGATAAGGATTAGAAGAAGGACCTTATAGAGTTAAACTCTATCGCAGGACTTAAGAGTAATGAAAGAACTGTAGTTTCCTAATCATCTGGTAGCCTCTCATTCATAAATGTGGCGCGCTTCACACTCATGAACAAGACTCTACTAGACGTGTCTTATGAGACATCATCCTAGAATCATTCTAAACCTTATGCTCTGATACCAAGTTTGTCACGACCCAGGGGTACCCCCTAGATGTAACAAGGAGTACTCAACCCCGAAAGGTCTCATACAAGCCCCTTAGCATATCATAACATAAAGTAATAGAAATGATGGAGAATTTACAACTTTATCCATACAATCAAAGTCTTTTATAAAAGCAAGAGGAAGTCTAGACTTGTCACAATTAGCCATCTATTACAATCCTTGAATCAAAATAGGGACACAACCCTTACTACATAGTCCAAAAATGAAATAACTAGAAAGGAACTACAATTGACTTATCCGTCCTCGAATCTTGAGGACTCAACACAAGATAGAAGAATAGTCGATCCAAACTTGAACCAATAGAAGATCACCTTAAGAACCGAACCCTACACTTGTAGAAAATGTTGGAAAATATGGGTTAGTACAAAAATGAACTAAGTATGATAGCCATGCATAAATTTTTTGAAATCATGCTAAAAAGGACATTTTAGTTGAAAACCATGTTATATGCCAATTTTGAACATTATCTTAGAAATAGTTGAAAAATGAAACTCATCAACATAACTCATATATAGGTCATCATAGCATAGAGGATAACAACATAGTCATAAACATAACCTCCATCATAGACATATGTAAGCATTAATCATCATGAGACATAGTTCATATACATAGTCAATACTTAGATCATCATAACATAATGGAACCATCCCATAAGTAACCCTAAGTTATACTTGTGCAATGCATAGATAAGATCCCATAATCCCATCAATAATAAGTACAACTTTTAGGCCACCATAATCATACTTACCATTCATTGATCTCATCATTTGTTAATACTCATAGACAAGGAAACATTCACCTTTAGTAAGTCATATCAAGGAAAGCAATTCATAGCAATAATCCACATTAAGCATACATCATTTTATAGACCTTCATAACATAAGAGGAACACACCACAACTACTCTTAAAGCCTACTTGTACAATGCATGAATGAGATCCCATACTCCCACCCACACTAAGTAGTGCTTCTTGAGGATCCATAGTTCATAATCATTCATTGTGGGGATAAGCCTTAGCCGACATAGACCATGTGAGAAAATCATGTAATCCAGTGTTACCCACACCGAAAAGGGTGTCCTACTTGCCTAAGGTAGACCCATTAACTTAACTTAGGTGGATCCACTAGATAAAGACCTATGCGGATACATAGTTAAGGGACAAGGAGATTGCTACTAGATACCCCGCCTCAACTCACGTATGGGCATCCATCTCAAGAGATTGCTTCTAGAAACCCCGCCTCAACTCACGTATGGGCTTCCATCTCATATCAATATCCACTCGGTGCTAAGCATTATTCCCCATGGAGTACTTATTATAACATTACTTGAGTTCATTTTTTTTATGGAAGAATGTGTCAACACTCAATCCAACATCATTCATAGGATAGCTCATAGATTCAATAGATTGAGAATAGCCTTTCAATCAACACAAAATCATTATCATAATCATGGAAACTTCATTCATAAGTGTATGTGTGCGTGAGAATAGCCTTTCGATAACACCATAATTACCTCATGGTCATAATTACTTTACTCTCAAAGTATTCATAAAGCATGTACATAAATCTCATAATCATGCATAATTCTCATAATTTACCCTTCAAGGACCATAGATCACATTCAATCAAGACATCTAGAATTACTACATTAGACATGGATAATAACATGACAATTAGCATAATTACTACAATCATAATCTCATAACATTCTTCTATAGTCAACAAACCCACATCACAAGATCATAATTGAGTAATATGGGGGTTTCATGGGTTATTGGGGGATTTCATCATAAATCAGCAATAAATAATCAATTCAATCATCATCCATCATAAATCAAATATTTTTGAAAGGAACCCATGAGATTGAAGTCAAACCCTAACTTTTGGGGAAATCACTAGTTTTGAAATTAAGTTTTGAGGGACTCCGTGGATGGATTCTATCAATGGATGAAGAGATAACATACCTTGGTGATGAATTCCCACGAAATTGAGAAGAAAACCTTGCTCCTTCAATCCTTGATTCACCTTTCTTTTTCTTCTTCCTTGGAGTTCTAGAGAGAGAATATTTGGGGAGGTTGAATTTGTGAATTGATTTTGGAAATAATGAGAAAGATGAATTAGATTAGGGGGCTTAAAACCTTTTATAGATGGTCTCAACTAAGTTAAAATGATATCACTTAATGATACTTAACTTCCCAAAACACCCCTAGACTTAATCCCAAAGCTAACTTAAAAACTAATTTCCAGCCTTTGACCCACGACTCCACGACCCACAGGCTGTGGGTGGGACCACGACCCATCCTGGTTGGGCGTGGTTCGTGGTCTGTTCCATGAAAAAAGAGGGCTTGACCTATGGAGCCAAGCCACGTGCCGTGGACTCATCAACAAGGCGTGGGTCTTACCCGTGGCTACTGCCTTAGCCACATTCCAAGGAGGCCTCACTTACGATGCCCACCTAAGGGGCGTGGGTCCATCCACTTGGTGTGGGTGGCCTCGTGGGAGGGTCTATTTTTTGGTAATTCTAGGGTCCTCCTCAAGGACCCTTGGTTGGTCCTTTGGGAGTCGTACCTTGATGTTAAACCCCTAAACCCTTCATTCTAAGTACGAGAAGCTAAATTCACGACTCTAACCTTTACGAAGAGCTCTAGTTAAGCCTACTAATTTCTGGGGTGTTACATCGGCGAGCCTGACTTTGCCCGCCGTTTGAACCCCCAAATGGCTGAGAGTTCTATAAATCTCAGTGATCCAAAGCACCACTCAGCGCATTGCCAAGTGGGTTGGCGGGAACGACTTACTCCGCTGACTGGCGTGTGAACTGAAGGGTTTTAAAGGGCCAAACGGTTTTATATTCAAAAATCCTTCATTTTCTCATCTTTTCAACTCCTGTACTCTCACCCAGATTTTAGTCTTTCATATTTTCAAATTTTCACCTTTGTTTAACTTTGTATCTTTGCTTGGATTGTGGAAATTCTTTGCCGCCTAGCATTTCAAATTCGTTTTTGTCATAAAGGTTGGTTTTCCGAACCCCGAATTCTATATGTGATTGAACTCGAATGAAATCAGTTTTTTGTTGTTGAATATTGTTGGGTAATCATCATATGAGTGTTTGTTTGCCTAATTTTAAGTTAAATCGTAATTAATCGGCCTTTAATCATGTTTCCCGTGTCTTTTCTTGTTGAAATCCAGTCGAAATTGTTGGGGTTGTGCTAAATTTGTGTTGGGTCTAGTGGGGTGAAGTCTGAGTAACCCCGGATTGTGCCAAATGCCATAGTTTGTCCGATGATAGAGTGGTTGACCTCATTTTTAAGGGCAAAAGACGTCAAATGGCCAATGTTGGCTAAATCGGCGGAAATCTGAGTACCCCGAAGTCATGGGTAGTATGGGTCTTGCTTTAATTTCATAGAGTAAGTGTTTAATTTTTATTTTATGGGCTGCGGGTTTGATTTTGAAGAATGGGGTGAGAAACTGGCATGTTGGGCCGTTTGGCGAGCTGAGTCGAGCTCGCTAAATGGTTCAGCGGTTCGCCTAAGTCCCCCTAGATCACCCTTAATTTCCTTAAAATGTTGAATTTGATTATGTACCTTTCGGCGATACGCCTGAGCTGGTCTAGTTCACTTGGCGACTCACCGAAAGCACTTCTTGATCACCCTTCTGCGCCCCTTATTCCTTAAAATACATTGTAACTTTTGGCGAGCTACTTTAGTTCGCCAATTGGTGTCGGCGATCCATCGAAAGGCCCTGGACCTCACCAACTATCTTAGAGTTTTTAAAATTTTTATGCTGGAATTTTTTGCGAGCCCGACTTGGCTTGCCAAAGTGATCTTTCTGTAACTTATTTTCTACGCTTTTTCTGAAACTTTTTCTAACGTTTTTCTATGTTGTTTGCAGGAATGGCTAGACCTAAAGTTTTCGAAAGAGACTTGCCACCCCAAAAGCGGGCACGAGGAGCTATTCTAAATGAGAAGGTAGCTGCTTCCAGAGAAAAGGCCAAGAAACTACCTCCACAGGGAGGTAAGGGCAAGGGTAAAGCACCCGCAGTTGTGACGCCGGAGAAGGCTAGCTCAGATAGTGAGAGAGTATACGAGACACACCTCACTACCTCCGACAGTGAGGGGGAATCACAGAGTGATTCTCAGGCTCCTATCTCTGAGCCTGAGGATGATCAGTTGCTTGAGGCCAAGAGGTCGGAGCTACGCTCCAAGGCAATTAACGATCCGTCTAGGATCCCAGTGCCTACGACGTCTGCCCCTTCAGTTTCAGCTCTAGCTCCAGTGCCTCATCCAGCACAACTAGTGGTCCTAGCACCGCCTGTACAGGGTCCTCCTTTTCGGTCATTCAACTGAATAAAGGACAAGGGTTTGAGGACTATTTTGTCACGCCTCGAAGCTACCCCCAGGATGCGGACACGAGACCTAGGATCACGAGTGACCCCAAGCTAACCCTGTTGGCATAACATAAACATACTAAAGCAAACTGAATCAATAAATAATGTGCAGAAGTTAAATCATATGAATAATCTGAAATGATGGGGAATACCCATATACTGTCTGAATAAATAAAAGTGAGAGTTTAAACAACAACTAAAAAGTCAAACTCTAACACTATAGCTGAATCTAACTATGTCTGAAATAAAGCCTCTAACTGACTCGAAATGTTGGGACATGCCCCAGCTATATCTAGCAAAACCTGAAACTAAGACTAAAAGCAAAGGAACCATACTGTCATCCTCAGAGAATGAGGACTCACCAGTAATACTGCTGAGCTGAAGATCGGGAATCGATCTATGCGTGATCTGGAAGTTGAGAACCTGAACCTACATCATGAGAAGATGTAGTGCAGAGTATGCGTCAGTACTTGAGAGGTACTGAGCATGCAGGATAGAATAAAGCTGAACAATATAAATAACTGAACAATGCATATAACTGAGCAATGATATAATCTAAACTGAATGTAAATACTGAGATATACTGAATATTGAGCTAACTGAATGCAATGACAAAGTACATAATATGCTGAGTCTGAATACTGCATTGTAACTGATAACCTGGTCAATGCACTAGAATCTGACTGAACTGTGGGAGCTACTAATAACCGACATAAAACCACATGAGCTAAATGTGGAGTCCGATGTATATGGCCCATCGAGATGAACCAATATACCCTGCTAGAGGTATAAAGGCATGACTGGCGGGAGCACTAAAATGATGCCCACAGAGGGGATTTACAACCTACAGGGCACGTAGTTCTGGGACTATGAGGGTACGCTGAAACCCCACTCCACTCGGTATTAAGCTACTCCCAATTGATTATAAAATTAACACATTATGACTGAATGCTGTAAAACATGGATAGCTCGATATTCTGACATTCATACTCTGAGAATGCAACAATTATATTTGATAATATGATATTCGTAAATTGAAGCATGTATATAACACAAATAGCTGGCCTAGCATGTGTAATTCATGAACTAAAGGAACTACATAGCTAGGGTTCTGAATTTCATGTAAGAAACTGAGCAACAACATGATAATCTGATTTGGATCATTCTAACAGCTAAAACCCAACAATTTCTAACATATAAGAAACCCTAGGTCTAGATAATCTCAAGGGAATCAAGATTTTGACTGAATTCTAGGGACCTAATGGGTGAAAGAAACCCACTAGTGAAATCCATACCTGGTGATGAATTCTACGGAGAAATCTTTCGATTTCGGGGGTGGAACTGAAGAAAACTCACTGAGTTCTTAGACTAGGGCTGGTCGACTCTTTCTCCTCTTTTGCTCTGAGTTTGCTAAATTTTGGAGAATGAATTGACTAGGGTAAGTTCTAGTTAACTTACTAGGCTTAAACTAAAAAAAACTACGTAGTTTAGGGGTCAAACGACGTAGTTTAGGGGTCCAACGCATAAGGAAAAGACCAACAGACCCCTGACTTAACTGCTGTCTAAGCCAACCAACGGACCAGAACCATAGACCGTTGATTAACCAACGGTCCGTGCTGGTCGACCGTCGTTCGTGACTGGGGTTAGAAACTGGGGCATCGATCCACGGTCCGTGGGTCCGGCCGTGGTTCGTGCCTTGGATGAATTTTTCAGAGCTTTCTGGGGAGGGTTGAAAGTGGCCTCCCACGGACCACCAGCACGGACCGTGGGTCACCCTACGGTCCGTGGGTGGCAACCGTGGGTTGCACCTGCAATTGTTGAAATTCTACATTTTGGTAGTTTAGCAGAAGAGATTGCCTACCGACGGTGTGGTGGATAGGTTTCCAGTAGTGTGGAACACTATCAAGTTCCACAAGTTTGAAATTTTCACTAAACCCCGGGACCCCTACATTCCCAATTGGGTCCGGGAGTTCTATGCGGCCTATGGTGAAATGGTCCCTAAGGTGAAGAAGAAGGCCACCAAGTTCAGGCCGATTGATTCTGTGATAGTCCGAGGAGTAAAGGTGAAGTGCGACAGTTCTAACGTCAATGCTGTTTTGGGGTGCACTTATTATTTCATGCATAAATACATCGATCTGATCTAGAAGAAGACCTTGGAGGACCTGAAGGGTTGGCTGGCACCCCTTATATCTGATGCCATCACTAGGTGGATAGATGAAGGTGCTCCCATACTAAAGAAGGATCTTAATGTGGTAGCTCGGTACTGGTTTGGGCTTATCAGCAGTACTATTATGCCGTCCCAAAATGAATCCATCCTCATACACCCGAAGGCATCATGTTTAGGGTCTATCATTTCCCACCAAAAGTTGAATCTGGGGCTATTGATTGAGCAGGAGATGGCCATGAGGGCCAAACAAAGACATACTTCACTTCTATTCCCGGTGTTGATCACCAAACTGTGCAGACGGGCCCGTGTTCATAGAGATGAGAAGATGGATGTGGAGGTGACACCTACCTCCTCTACTGACATCCAGCGGATTGAGGTCGAGTACTAGAGGGATGAGGCTGATAGGAGGAGGGCAGCCCCGGTAGACACATCCCCGGAGGTTGACATTGATATGATACCTGCAGAGGCAACCCTACATATTCCAGCTACTGGACCTTCAGGTACTTCTAGCTCTACTCCTTCGGTGACCCCGAGTACTTCTGTTCAAGATGTGGCATTTGGCCCGATCCGCCGATGTGCGTGCCTCCCGGCTAGAGGCTGCTATTCCTGGGATGATCTAAAGAGACAGTGCTTCTACTTTGACACCCCTTTAAGCTTCTATTGATGCCCTCACTGCGAGAGTAGAGGTGTGTGAGAGAGGACATGGAGCTACTGATGCAGTGATGTTCTTGAAGGCCGATATTACTGGGTTGAGGAGAGATGTGGACTAGTTGAAGTCCACTAGTTTGTCCATGCTCTTTGGCACTGTGGAGATCCCAGATGACCCGAGCACAGATATTCCAGCTTGTTCTAAGGTTTCTCTGGCTACCACCGGAGATGAGGTTAGAGCTGATGACGCTGATGTTGATTCCGAGGCTGAGACAGATGAGGAGCAGCTAGGTGTGACTGATGCGACTGTCTATGATGATTTGGCAGACCTAGAGGGAACTATGGTGCATACAGCTGTACAGGCCTCTTTGAGGGATGTTTCCATGGTGGGCTTCAGTGGAGGTAAGGATGTTGAGACACTAGGCACTAATACCAAGACAGAGGGAGTTGTGGATATGCAGACTTCACCCAGGCTTAGCCTGGCAGGATGATTCTTTTACCTCCTTCCTTGTCACTTTTTAAACTATTTTTGTGTTTAGTTGCATTTGAGGACAACTGCATATTTTGCTAGTGGCGTAAGGTATTTCCATACCTACCTCTTTTGTGGGCTGTTTTGTGAATACTGATCTCAATTGTTGTTTTGTGAATATTGAGCTTATTGGGTTATATATATCCTGGTTGTGGAATTGTGGCCCATTGTTTTGATAGAAAATGGTTTTGACCCAAATTTTAAAATTTTGCCACCTCTTTTATGTGTAATTGTGGTTGTTCTTGTGCAAATTTGAGTGTCAGTTATGGTCAATACCGATGACTTAAATAGTGCTCTTAATTGAAAAAAATAAATGTGCGGCTACGATGAGGCAAACGAAGTTACATAGGCAATATGTGAACTCTGAGAATCTTGTTGTGACTAGCCAATTATCGATGAAGCCTCTTGTGATGAACATCACACGCTAGTTAGAAAGTGTGGAGTCTTGTTAGATAATTGTATCAATGCCTTGTGTGGTGAGATAGTATTGAACATCAGGCTTGATAAAACCTAGAACTTGCCCTGTTGGTCTGATTGATTGAGTGATGCAAGCAATAGACATGATCTTAGGCAAATTTTTTGAAGAGTCAGCCTATTTGACAAAATACCTCTTTGTGGCCAACCTTGTGAGAAGTGTGAACCTTGCTTGGCCCCTTTTGAGCCTAACCTTTTCTTGGAAGAAACTTGAACAATTGTGACCTCTTTTTAACCCTTCACCCATAATTTTCATGAAGAATGGTTTGTTTGAATAGCCAACTTAGGCCAAAATCCTAAGTTGGGGGAGCGGTGAAAAATAAAGAGAATCAAGAAGTGTGAAATATTCCCCCGAGTTGGATTGTTTGGAAAATAATGGTACCCCTCAATATAAAAAAAGAAGAAGAAATGAAAAAATAGAAGAAAGAAAAGAAAAAGACTGAAAAAGTTGTGAAATAAAGTTGTGAAAATAGTAAAAGAAATGGGGTATCCGGTGTTTCATGTCTAGTTGAATAATGAGGTGGAATATCATCATGTTTGAATGAAAAAAAGAAGGAGAAAATGATTTTCAAGCCATACTTCATGAAGGTAGGAGCCGCTTCATTACAAGCCTTAAAAAGTCCTTTTTGATCTTAAGTGAGCTAAAACGAATGTTGATTGGAAAATAAAGGCAAGCCTATGGGTGAAGTCTTGCATCTGTTCATCTTTATGAGTGTGAAAGTTGTATGTGATTCCAGGACTTTAATTGTTGAGAAATTTTGTGTGAATATTGAATCATCTTTGTTTTGAGGGGATTTAAATACATTTGTTGAGGTTGAACTTGCATTTGAAGCAAGCATTGTGAGCTTGAGTACTCTTGATGATGGTGAGTCACAATTTGAAACTTTTAGTACACAATTGATCATTGTATGAGTAATTTGAACCTTATTGTGTGCATTTATGTTGAGTCTTATGCAGCACTATTTGTAGACATCCTTGTTCAACTGATTGATCTTGAGTTTTACTTGAGGACAAACAAAAGTTTAAGTTGGGGTGTTGATGAGTCCGAGATTTTGACTTATTTAGGGCTTTGTTTTGATAGTATAAGTGTCCTCAAATGTCTAATTTATTCTCTAAATTAATGTTAAAGTGTTGATTTGCATCTATGAAGGCTAAAGAGCAAGGCAACGACATGACAGGACAAAAAAGAACTAAAAAGCTGAAGAAGTGAAGAAAAACAATCCTGGTGATCGCCAAGATCACTCGGCGCACCGCCGAGTGGCTCTTTAGCTCGCCCAAAGTTTCAGCATGCCAGCCCTGGGGAAGTACCAAGTTTACGACAGAAATGGGCAGTCGGCGAATTGCTGATCGACTCCGTGATGGCAACTTTGATCCCCCAAAGTTACAGGACTTGGGATGCTGAGGAACAATGCAAAATGGCGATGGAACAGAGCAAAAGGTGGATCACCGAACCACTCGATGAGGCGCGACCTATTCCGCCGAGTGGATTTTCAGGCCAAAACGCAGACAACTATAAATTGAAATTTCAAAGGAATTTTGAGGAGTTCCCACATAGTTCTGATCCCCAAGTTTTAGAATTAGAGTTTTCTCTTAGGTTTTCAATTCTTATTGTAGACTTTGAGGATTTCTAAGCTTAATTTTAAGGATTTAGAAGTGGTTTTCTGAATTTAACAATTTTGAAACATTGTAAAGGCTTGGAAACTCTTACCCAGCTGATGGCCAATCGAGTTGGTAATTGTTTTTACCTTTTTATGATGTTTAGCTAAAACCCCAATTCTTGGGGTGTGATCATGTCATTATAGGCTGAATTATCTTATGGGTATTGTTATTTAATGATTTTAATGCTTAATTGAAGTTGGTTTAATCGTTAGCTATGTATGAATATATGAATTGTAGTTGCAAATGTAATTCTAGTCTAGAGTTCTGGGCTTGCTCGAGAGAGAAGTTTTAGAATCAAAGCTTTCGATTAATGATTGTAGTTATCGGGTTGATATGAGTTTAGCTCAAAGAGTAAATCCTAAATCCGATTCTACCCATCTAGCTCGAGAGAGTGGATGAATTAAGGTGTGGGCTGTTCTTATTTGCTAAGCTTGTTGATGTTCAAAAGAAATCACTTGAATCGGGGTAGTTGTTCGAGAGAATACTATCTTACTTATAGTCTAGCCTACACACTGATATTTAGCTATTTGTTAGTAATTTCAATTACCCGTATAGTGAAATTCTCCTATAATCGATCACCTCCCGAGAATTCCTCTCAATATTGTTATTTTCCTCATGTTTGATTGTGTTGTAGCTGCTAATTGACAATCCAAACCCCCCATCAGACATTCGTTGTCATACCCTTATATTTATTTACATGTGTGTGATAATTTCCATTCCTATAACCAAATAGACAACTTTATAACTTCATAACTGAATTTAAACACGTACAACTCCCTGTGGGTTCGACCCCAACTCTTAGTTGTGTTTTATACTGATTAACAAGCGTCTACACCTAGAATTTGATTAGGTGTATTTGAGACGTCAATCACTCATGAGCGACATGACAGTTCGTGGAGTAGGTCGTGAGGTAAGTGGGATTTTTGGTAAGTTTTCCAGGCCACTGGTCCAAGGGCCACGGCAGCCTAGACGGCTCGTAGACCCTTAGATGGCTCGAGGAGCCTGCCGTGTGGGACTGCGCAAGCTGTAAGTTCATGGACTTTTGGGTATTTTCCAGATTTCTTTAAAACAATACTATGTCGTTTTGTCTATGCCTAGGACCCCTATATAGGTGATTTTAACCCCAAATTAATTCATTCACTTCATTCTCTTCAAATTCACTAAAACAAGTTGAGTCTTTCTCTCTCGAGGATATTTATTCCTCTAGAAGTTTGAAGAAGAAGATTCAAGCTAGGGTTCAAGGTCAAGCCTCGATTCTTCAATTGCTTCTGGGCTTTGACAGCAAGGTATGATAGCTTTTCATCCGTGGAACCCTTGCATCCATGGAGCCCCAAAGTTATCCAAATTGAAAAGTCAAAATTCCCCAATTTGAGTTAGGGTTTTCTTGCAAGTTATGGGTTCTTATGAATTTTGATTCAATTGATTGAGTTATGATTGATTATCCATGCATATAGAGGATTCTATGCTTTTATGATGAAATTCCATGTACCCATGCTTAACTCATGTCTCTAAGAAGAAATTGATTTAAAAATGGGTTTTACTCTATGAAAGGGGAATTTATGGATTTATGTGTATTCTTATAGGATAAATAAGATACAATATAAATTTTTTTGAGATTGAAGCATATGTGATGATTTATGATAAAAAATTCTTTGAGAGGGAAGCATATGTTATTAACTGTTGATTATTGATGTGATTGTTGTGGAAGGGATTTTCCCACATGATTTCTTGTGTATGAATGTGAAAAGCTTTCTCACATTGAATGATTCTAGGTTGAAAGGATTTCTCACCTAAAATGAATCTAAGCTAAGGAACTATGAAAATGATGAGGCTAGAGGGAATTACCCATGACCCCTAAATGAGAAGGATAAGAGGCGATTACCCATATTCCGTAGAGTAGGACTAGAGGAGATTACCCACGTTCCTATAATGAAAGTTGGACTAGAAGAGATTACTTATGATCCTAAGCAAGAGGACGAGAGGTGATTACCCATGATACCAAAGTGAAAGGGCAAGAGGCGATTACCCATGATCCTTTATAAGAAGGCAAGAGGCGATTCTCCATATCTCCAAAAGGTAAGCTATGATATGTTATGATAGATGATGAGCTTGGATTGTTTCTTGAGTTTTCCTTCTATGATGAGTAAGACTATAGGTGGTTACCCATGTCTTGACTAAGGATGAATTAAGGTTACTTCAAGAAGTACTCCTTACATGTTGAGATGATCTATTATGTGCATTGATTATGCTTCATGACTTATGTTGTCTAACACTTATGTTATGTTTATGATGGTGTCATATATAGTACACTTTTGTACTAACGCATACTCTTGCCTACATTTTTTATCCAAATATAGGGTCCGGCATTCCCGATTCTCATCTTCTTGGCTAGGATCCACAGTAGAAGAATAGTTGAAGATTGGTGAGTCCTCATTCATCCGAGGATTTGGCCACTACTTTCCTTATGTTCTTTTGATTTTGTGTTTTGAACATTAATGTACGGGCTATGTCCCGAGATTCTATTGTATTAGATAGTTTTTGAGACAAGCATTTAGACTTCCGCTTTGCTTTGTAAAAATTTGGTTATGTTGAAATAATGTTTTCAATCTTATCGATTTATATTATCTTGACTATGAACGCTAAGTTGATTGTATGAGTCCTCTCGGGGTCTTGTACGTCATGTTAAATCTAGGGGGTACCCTTGGGTCGTGACAACTACCCCCCTCACCGAAAAGAGGGTGTCCAATTCTTGCCACGGTAAAGGACCTATAAAGGTCCACAAAAGCTAACCTAAATCTTCATCACTAATGTGTCTTGGGGCTAAGTATAACTCTCATGGAAAGATGCATATAAAGTGTAAATAGTAATAATCTGATAATACTGAGTCATAGTGACAACTAATAAATATTGATTAGCTCATAAACCATGATAATTGGAAATAGTCTAAGAGATATCTTATCTGAAAGCATCTAAAATGATGATAATCTTAGACATGCATCTGAAATAGAATAATTCTATGTCATGAAAATACATGTATTCCATGGGTTCATGACAATACAATTGAAAACATGGAATTATAATTAAAATCATTTTATTGAAGGCTAATCTTGAAGTAGAACTGAAATTAATCAAAAACCCATGAAGATCATAAAAACCCTAGGTTTGTAGAAATCTTAAACTTGAACATTTGGAGTTTTCTTGGGAGTTAATGAGTGAAGGGGTAACCATTAATTAAATCCCACATACTTAGAGTAGAAACCCTAGATTGAATGTTACACAGGAGGCTTGAAGATTGTATCCCTTGTTCTTGCCTAGAGAAAAAACTAGAGAGAGATGAAATATAATTTTGGAGAGTTAGGAGAGAATGAGGGATTAGTGTTAATAGGAAACACTTAATCCCACTTAGAATAGTCCAAAACAACGTTTTATAGGGATTAGAAGGGTGGTAACAGAGTGAAATAACCCTCATTACAAATTGTGGTATGTCATCCACGAGGGGCATCTACAGACCGTAGAACCATGTCTGTAGAATGTAGAGGAAATTTCTTGATTTCTTACTTTTTGAACCACGAGACCAATCTACGGCTTGTAGTTCAAATTATAACTAGTACTAATGGCTCGTAAAAATAATGTTGGTGTTGTGAATTTATTAGGTTTCAAGACTTTGGTTCATGAAACCTTTGACGACTCGTAAACCATGACTCATAAATCTTCTAGTCCTATTAAAGTCAAATTTCAATGTTTCTGAAGTTATTCTACGACTTGTGTCTATGGCATGTTAAAAACGTTTACCAGCCATAAGCTCAACTTTTAAATCTCAAGCTGAAGTTCATTTTTGAAGTCTCATCTATGGGACCCATATACAGTCCGTAATTCCATTTACGACCCCTAGGTGATGTGTTTAAAACATAGAATTCTACAAATTTCAAAATTTTCTCTGGTTTTCCTGGTCTGATTTGAGATCGAAACTTTGGTGGTGTTACAGTATCTCCACCTTGGAACATTCATCCTAGAATGGAGTTGAATAAAGTTTAAAGTATAGAGAAAGAACTAAAATCCAATACTTAAAGCTAAAACATTAAATTGGAGTGACTAAATCGAAACTAAAATATAAAGATTAAAACTAATTTCATGAACATGCATGCATACTAAAAAAATATATTAACTGAACGACCTGAATCTATAAAAGTATTATCTAGGAACTATTACCTCATGCTAAAACTGAACTAGACGAGAAAAGATTGGGTAATTGGCCATCATATCTTCTTCAGCTTCCTAAGTAGCACCCTCAACTAATTTAGTCCTCTAGAGGACTTTCACTGAAGTGATTTTATTTATTCCTCAACTTATGAACAAGACGATCAAGATTTTGTGCTATAACCTCTTCATAAGAGGGACTTTCCTTCGCATTAATACTCTCTAATGGCATAACATAAGTCAGATCACAAATAAACCTTTTCAACAAGGACACGTATAGCATTTGGTGCACTAATGCTACATCGAAAGGAAAATAAAAATAATATGCCAAATTACAAAAAATGGCTTAAAATGTAGCAATGACCTACATAATGGGGAATGGATTTTCCTTTCATACAAAACCTTAGCACCCCCTTCATGGGTGAGATCTTAAGATAAACCCAATCATTTACAACAAATTAAAGATCTCTTCTCCTTACATCTCCATAAGATTTATGTCTACTGTGGGTTATTTTCAACCTATCTCTAATAAGTCAAAATTTCTCCACGGCCTCATGAACTGACTCGGGCCCTATCAAAGACACTTCACCAACTTCAGAAAAACATATAAGAGACCTACACCTCTTAAAATAGAGTGCCTCGAATGAAGCAATCTGAATACTAGAGTGATAACTGTTATTATAAACAAACTCAATCGAAGGAAAATGATAGTCACAATTACCTTTAAAGTTTATCACTCAAGCTTTTAACATATCCTTCAAGGTTTGAACAGTTCGTTCGTCCTAACCATCAATCTATGTTTTTGAATTTATTTTATGACTTGTCTTTATGGCCTGTAAAAAATGTTTACGAGCCCTAAGCTCAACTTGTAAATATCAGGATTAAGTTCATGTTTTGAATTCTCATCTATGGGACCCATCTATTGTCTATAATTCATTTTAGGACCCCTAGGTTATATTTGTAAAACACGGAATTCTACAAATTTCAAAAAAAATTCTGGTTTTTCTGGTTTAATTGAGCTCGAAACTTTGGTGGTGTTAAATATTTCCACCTTGGGAAAATTCATCCTCGAACGGAGTCTAATAAAGTTGAAACAATAGAGAAAGATTTTCAACCCAATACTTAAAGCTAAAAACATTAAATTCGAGTGACTGACTCCAAACTAAAACATAAAGATTAAACTAATTTCATGAACATGCATGCATACTAAAACATGATATTAACTGAACGACCTGGATCTTTATGAGTACTATGTAGGAACTATTACCTCATGCTAAAACTGAACTAGATGAGAAAATATGGTGTAATTGGCCATCATATATTCTTCGGCTTCCAAAGTATCACCCTCAACTAATTGATTCCTCTACAAGACTTTCACTAAAGTAATTTTCTTTATTCCTCAACTTATGAACATGACGATAAAGAATCTCTACTAGAACTTCTTCATAAGAGGGACTTTCCTTCTCACTAATACTCTCTAATGACACAACATAAGTCAGATCATTAACGGACTTTTTCAACAAGAACATGTATAACACTTGGTGCACTGATGCTATATCCAAAGGCAAATCAAACTAATATGCCACATTACAAAAAAATGCCTCACAATGTAATAACGACCTACATAGCGGGGACTAGATTTTGACTTTCTTACAAAACCTCATCACCCCTTCATGGGCGAGATCTTCATATAAAGCCAATCATCTATATGAAATTAAAGACCTCTTCTCCTTACATCTGCATAAAATTTATGTCTACTCTGAGCTATTTTCAACCTCTCTCTAATAAGTCAAAATTTCTCCATGCTCTCATGAACTGACTTGAGCCCTATCAAAGACACTTCACAAACTTCAGAAAAAGATATAAGAGACCTACAGGTCCTAACATAGAGAGCCTCAAATGAATCCATCTGAATACTAGAGTGATAACTGTTATTCTAAACAAACTCAATCGAAGTAAAATGATTATCACAATTACCATTAAAGTTTATCACGCAAGCTCTCAACATATCCTTCAAGGTCTAAATAGTTCGTTCAGCCTGACCATCCATTTGTAGAGGAAAAGTTGTGTTAACCTAAACTTGAGTACCAAGGCTTTTCAGAAACGATCACGAAAATACAGAGGTGAACTGAGTATCCCTATCAGATATAATGGAAAATAGAACTCCATGCAATTTCACCAACTCTCTAATGTAAAGTTTAGCATAATCCTCGGCTGCATAAGAGGTGTTAACTAGATAGAAATATGCCAACTTATTCACTTGATCTACAACTACTTAAATAGGGTCATGCTAACGACACATGCGAGGCAGACCTGCGATAAAATTCCATATTCAAATCTTCCCATTTCCAGGTAGGAATATTGATGTCTTGAGTCATATTACTTGGTTTCTAATTTTAAACCTCAACTTGTTTGCAATTCGGACACTTAACCACAAATATTGTAATATCCCTCTTCATCCTGCTCCATCAATAGACCTCCCGTAGGTCATGGCACATCTTAGTGTCATCCGGATGAATAAAATATCAAGAATTGTGAGCTTCTGATAGTATGTGATGACTAAAACCATCACCATCAGGAATACATAACCTCCCAGACAAAGAAGCATACCATCTACCCCTTGGGCAAAACCCTCAATAGATTTTTGGAGAACCACTTTCTTCAACTCAATGAAATTCAGCTCATCATTTAGCTTTGTTTTAACATTCATCACAAGAAATGATTCTGACATCTTCTGAACAATTGCTGCACCATCTTCTGAATTTATTGGATGAACTCCCAAGTGGACAAGTTTGTGAACATCCCGTAATAAATCTCTTTTCTCATACTCGATATGAGAAAAACTGTTCATAAACAACATACTAAGAAAATGTGCAACAACACTGGATTTACCCGGGTGGTAAAGGACACTTATATCATAATCATTCAACAAATCGAGTCATCTCCTCTTGTGAAGATCCAAGTTCTTCAATTTTAATACATACTGAAGAATGTTTTGATCTGTGAACATAAACACATGAACACTAGAAATATAGTGCCTCTAAATCATCAAGGAAAACACTACCACTGCCAACTCTAAATTGTTAGTCAGGAAATTATTCTTGCTAACTTGAGTTTCCTGGAAGCATAAATTATGACCTTACCATGTTGCATCAATACACAACCAAGGAAGATTCTAGAAGCATCACAATACACCATGAAACCATCTTAACCTTCTAGTAGAGTCAAAATTAGGGTTGGAGCAAGTAGAGTTTTCAACTCTTGAACACTCTTCTCGCATTATTAAGACCACTGAAACTTCACTTTCTTCTAATTTAACCTAGACAAATTAGAAGCAATAGATTAAAATCCTTAAACAAATCAGCTATAGTAACTGACTGAATCCAAGAAACTCTTAATATCTAAGGGAGAAGAGGTCTAGGCTAGATCTTCACTACTTTACTCTATTGAAGATCAACCTAATTATCCTCTCCTGAGGCTATGGAAAAGGAAAGCTAAAGACCTCAAACAAAATTCACACTTATTGAACTTAGAAAATAATTGAAGATCCTTAAGAATCTACAAGACAATCCTTAAATGGTAAGCATGCTCATTCTAACTCCGAGAATAGATCAAATATCATCTATGAAGATAATGACGAACATATCCAAATGTTGACCGAACACCCTGATCATCAAATCCATAAACGATATATAGGAGCATTTATTAGTCCATAAGACATAACCACATATTCATAGTGACCATACCGTGTCTTTAAGGATGTCTCGAAATGTCACTGTAACACCTCAGAACTTGGAAAAAGGAGGAAAATGAATTTCTGAACAAAAGTCTAGTGTACGGGTCCCATCTATAGACAGTAGGAGCTTCTCCAAATCGTAGATGGCAACCGTAAGAAGTGCGAAAAGTAATTTTCTAAAATCAAGTCCAGCACCCATTTTACGGTTCACCAGGACGGCCAACAAACCATTGTACGAGTCGTAGGTAGGTCTCGAAGGGGAGTCCCAAACTTAGGGAAATTTTAAGGAGTAAATGTGGTTTATACGGTTGGCATGTACGCACCGTAGGAAGACCAACGAGCCATGCATGGGTTCCGTCAAAAGTTGGTAAAATAATAGTTTCTAAACCTATCTATGGTTGAACAGTACAGTCCATAGAAGGATCCACAGACTGTAGGTCCAAACCGTAGGTGAGTCTCGACATTTATTTTTAAAGGGCTTTTGGGTCTTTTCCTAATTGTTTTAACCCAACACTATGTCATTTTACCTACTACCCTAAGTCCTATATAAGCGTTTTAAGCCCCAAAGTAACCCATTAACTCATTCTCCTAAATTCTCAAAAATATTAATTCTCTCATGTTTAAGGAAGAAGAAGACGAAGATCTAGGGTTCCGTTCAAAGTCTCCAAATTCTCCATTTTCTTGGGCCTAAAGAATCAAGGTATGTGTGTATTCACCCATGGAGTCCTTTCCTCCATGGGATCCCTAAAGATTTCAACTACTCAACTAAATTTCCAATTGATCAAATTAGGGATTCAATTCAATAAATGTGTTTAATTCAATTATAATCAATTATGATTAATTATGATAATTAAGTATTTTAATGTATTACTTGATGTTAATCTATGATATTTAGTAAAAATTACACTTACCCATGCCGAATTTATGTTTTTCAACCAAAAACCTATGATGAACTCATGAACTATGAATTATTAGTTTATGAAGATATTCATGTTTTCATGATATTATTGTAAATGAATTGATGATGCTTTGAAAGGAAAGTATTCATGTTATTGTGAAAGGATATCTCATTTACTATGATGGTCAAGATTGTGAAGCTATTTCTCACAAATGAATTCACATTGGTGAAAGGTTTTCTCATCTATGTTGAATTATGTTTAAGGAGCTATTCTATTTTTTCTTGGTCACATTATTTCCGGTAAGGGTATTGAGGTAGATTCTAAGAAGAGGGATGTAGTTAAGAGTTGTCCTAGACCTCTATCCCTTTCAGATATTTAAAGTTTCTTAGGTTTGGTTTGTTACTATTGAAGGTTTGTGGAAGGGTTTTCTTCGATTAACTCTCTATTAAAAACACTGACCCAAAAAGATGGTTAAGTTTGTACGGTCTGAAGCGTGTGGGAAGAATTTCCATGAACTAAAAGATAGACTTACCTCCACTACGATGTTGACTTTACTGGAAGGATCCGATGGGTTTGTGATTTATTGTGATGCTTCAAGCATTGGACTAGGGTGTGTTTTTAAGCAAAATGGGAAGGTTATTACATATTCTTTACAACAACTTAAAACTCATGAAAAGAACTATCCTACCCATGATTTGGAACTAGCGCCGGTTGTTTTCACCTTAAATATTTGGAGGCATTACTTATATGGTGTTCATGTTGATGTCTTTACCGAACACAAAAGTTTGTAATATGTGTTCAAGAAAAAGGATCTAAATCTTCGCCAAAGGAGGAAGCTTGAGTCAATAAAGGATTATGACATGAGTGTCCTCTATCACCCCGAAAATGTAAATGTTGTGTTGGATGCTCTTAGTTGGTTATCAATGGGTAGTGTTTCTTATATTGAGGATGATAAAAAAGAGTTAGTTCGAGATGTTCATAGATTGACCCAATTGGGTTTTCGGTTTGTTGAATCCACCAAAGGTTGTGTTATGGTTCATAATGGTTTAGAATCGTCTTTTGTGTTTGATGTGAAAGCTGAGGAAGGTCTTGATCCAATTTTGGTTAAATTGAAGTAAGTTGTGCTTAAGAAGTCTGTTTAGTCTTTCTCCGAAGGGGGAGATGGTGTTATTTGGTATCAAGGTCAATTGTGTTTTTCCAATGTTGATGATTTGAGGGGCTTATTTTATCAGAAGCCCATAGTTCTCGATATTCTATTTATTGGGCGCTATCAAGATGTACTGTGACTTGCGGGAGGTCTATTGGTGAAATGGGATAAAGAAGGATATTGCAGAATTTTTGGATAAGTGTCCTAATTGTCAACAAGTGAAAGTTGAGCATCAAAAGCCGGGAGGCTTGTCCCAAGATATTATCTTAGACCTTTCTTGGAAGGCAGTCTTGCACCCAACAATGAAACCCTAAACTTGCATCTTTTGATCTCAAATTTAATATTCAAAGTCAAAATGCGATTATCAATCTAATTTTCCACCCCAATGAATCTCTTTCGAGCATCAACCGGAGATCGGAAGCTGGGATTAAGAGTGCACTCTCCACCCATAAATTCAAACATGAAAACCAATTGAACCCATTTCATGAAATCAAGCATTGAAACAAGAAACTACAAAAGCAATAGAGCAATTAATCAAACATCCAAATAGGTTTGTCTATTTCTTGAATAATAGCCCCAATTTCATATAAGACATTACACCCACATTTCTAGTAATTAAGAACAAGGAAGTGAAGAAAGAGTAAAAGTTATTACTAAATTAAAACACAACATTTAAATCCACAAAAGAAATGTTGAGGCAACTTTCCTTCAATGCCTTAACCCCTAAATCAAGAACACTAAAATATCTACTCTTTTTAATGTGTTTATCTCTATAAAATGTTTTCTCTCTACCAATTCTTGGATGATCAATAATTCCCAACTCTAACCCTATTTTCTAAATTTTGGGTTCAAACCTTGAGAATTTCCAATTCTGCCCATGTCTGAAAAGGCGGGCTTCTCAAAAGCAGCAAGAGGTTCACAAAAGCGACCTTCACAAAAGCAAACTAAAGTTTGCTTACGTGACCTCTGCCCTTTTGGCGAAGTTCGAAAAAGCGAACCCCACGTCCTCGCTTAAGCGGACAGTAGACTTCATTGACTGATTCTCTTAAGCAACTAGTGCTCCGCAAGTGCGATACCTGGGAATTGTTTTCCTGCCAGGTTTTGCTCTTTTGAGCTTTTATTCCACTTTTGATTAGCATTTTTTACCAAAATCAAAACACTTGAAACAACATAATTTAAAGCATAATTATCCTCTTTTTCTACTTTGAGTTCAAAGAAATCATAAGAAAAGAGCTCTAAATGAGTGCAAATTCACCAGTCATCAACACCCCCAACTTAAAACTTTGCTTGTCATCAAGACACACAAAAAATCAAAACACAAAAGTCACTAAATTTAAGCACAACACTTTTACATTCTAAACAAGACTCATGGTCATGGCTTTGGTCAGTACTAATAATTAGCAAGCAAACAAGTGATTTTCAATTTAAGTAACTGACTCAAACTCAAACAAAATTTCAAAACCCAATCAGATCCATGAATGATCAAGTATCAACAAGGATTCTCAAGAAGTGACTCACAATTACTAGTACTATAACAACTTCCCTTAACTCAACTTTGGAATCTACTACTTCACCAATCTATCCTAGCATTCATGCCCTCACAAGAAAACAAATATCCCACAAAAACACACAAGTATTCACAACATAAGGGACAACAATTATCACGGCCTGAGGCTACCTCCTGGACATAAACACGGGACCTAGGATCACGAGTGACCCTAAACTAACCCTGAACTGGCTTATCATAAGCATACTAAAAGATTTATGATCAAAATATACTATGCGGAAGCTAAATCATGAAATGATGGGGAATACCCAATACTGATCTGAATGTATAAAAACATACTAAGAGCTTAGTGATACTTAGCATTCACTCAAATATTATGTCTGAAAAAGCCTCTACTGACTAGAGTTGTTAGGACATGCCCCCAGCTAACTCTAGCAAACCTGAAAACTGAAATGAAAGACTGAATGTGAAAAAAAACATGTCTATTATCCTTGAAGTATAAGGACTCACCCCTGAAGCTGCGAATACAGATCAGGAACCGATCTATGAGTGATATGAGTGCTGAAAGACTGAACCTACATTACGAGAAGATGTAGCACAGAGTATGCATTAGTACTTGAAAGGTACTGAGCATGCAAGATAGAATAAAGCTTAGTAAAACATATAACTGAACAAGCAATAAAGCAAGGATATAATCTGAACATGATAGACATACTGGTTACTAAGCTAACTGAATGCAATGACCAAGTACATGACATGTTGAGACTGAATACTGAACTGTAATTGATAACCTGGTCAATACACTAGAATCTGACTGTGGGAGCTACTAATAAACGACATAAAACCACGTGAGCTAAACGCAGAGTCCGATGTATACGCCCCATCGAGAGGACCCAATTTACCTTGGCAGGGGTATAAAGGCATGGTTGTTCGATTCATACTCCCCATTGATAGGACCCAATATACCTTGCCAGGGGTATAAAGGAATGAATAGCGTGATCACTAAGGCTGATGCCCACAGAGGGGACTTAACCTACGGGGGCACGTAGTTCTGGGACTATGAAGGTGACTGACCCTAGTCCAACTCGGTATTAAGTCTACTCCCAACTGATTATGTAAATAACACATTATGAATGAATTTATGTAATACTGGATAGCTCAAAATATTGACATGCTAAGTGAGAATGCAACATTAATGTACTGATAATGAAACATTTTTAACTGGAGCATGTATAACTTAATAAACTGACCTAGCAAGTGTAATTCATGAACTAAACGAATCTACATAACTAGGGTTGTGAGTTTAAAACAAGAACTAAGCAATAATTCCACGAAAACATGATAATCTAATTTGGATTAGTCTAATAGCTGAATCACAACATAAATCTAAAATTCTAGAAACCCTAGGTCTAAACATGATGTTGAGAATAAAGAATCGGACTGACTTCTAGGGATCTAATGGGCGAAAGGAACCCACAAGTGAAATCACACATACCTGGTGATGAATTTCACGTAGAAATCCTTCGAACTAAAGAAAATTTGTTGCGTTCTTGGAAGGATTTGGGTCGCCTCTTTTCTCCTCTTTTGTTGTAAGTTTGAATGATTTTTGGTGAATAAAGGTTCTGGGTATGTCTGACTAAGTTATTAGACTTATTTTGAGTAAAACGACGTAGTTTAAGCATAAAACGATGAAGTTTAAGTGCCCAACGCATAGTGGAAAGGACCAAAACGACCGTGGCTTAATTATGATGAAGCCCATCCATGGAGGGAACGACGGTCCATCGTTTGACCTACCGGCCGTCGCTCAAGTCTACCTGGCAAGGTTTCACTAAAACGAGCATAACTTTCTCCTCAGAGTTGGGATTTTTGCAAAATCAGCGGCATTTGTAAGATGATTCAATTATCTATCATATGGTAGGCAATGGGCCACCTAATTCCTTTTGTGCTATGGGTGATGACCATTTGAAGTTGACCCAATCAGCAATTTCCCTCTTACTTGGCAGCTGACCATCACCAACGGTCAGACCTACGGTCCATAGGTCCAACCACAGAATGTACTGGTCGATCGTGGGTGGGATCAGAGACTATAGAGATTTGGGCCTTAACAACGGAACCCCACCCACGGTCAGTGGTCCCACCTACGGTCCGTGGGTGGTTCTGTCAGTACTTGCATCTATTTTTTGAAAACTGGGATTTTTCTTCATTTTAAGATCTGAGGTGGTACATTATCGCCCCCTTGGGAACATTTGTCCTCGAATGAAGTCTAAACTAGCTGAGTATGGAGGGAAGGAGCTGCGATCCCTACCACAGAGTACTAGAAACTGATATCTAACTGAACTAAGTTCCCTGAACATGCAAATATGCTAAAATGTACGAACAACTGAAGGAACAAGATACTAAGACTAAATTTAAGCACAAGTAAACTGAGAGACTGTTGAGGAAACTATTATCTTAAGCTGAAATGCAATCGGAAGGAAAGAGATGAGGATACTAGGCCTCTATGGCTGCTTCTGCTTCCCAACCAAGTTTTGTCAAATCTCATCACCCCCTTCATGGTGATACTTTCAGAAAAACCCAATCGTCTATCTCAAACTCTAAGTCCCTTCTCCTTACATCTGCATAGGACTTCTATCTTAAGTCTATCTTTGATGAGTGGAACTTTTTCTATAGTATCATGAATCGAATCTAGCCCAATCAAGTCTGCTTCACCTACTCATCCCCCTTAGGAACACGTAAGCGACCATCTCCCCCCTTGGGAGAAAATCTCTACTTTCTGCTGATGAACTGCCCCTTCTAACTGAAAGAGTATATGATCACTATATTGTTTTTCCTTAACCTTCGCTAACAATGAAGGTCCTAATCTATTCTGGACTATCACACCACCAACTGATATGTCTGTAAGACAAACTTCTAAGTGAGCAAACCGATGAACATCTTTTGCTAATTCCTTCACTTTTTCATCAACATGTGCTACATCACCCTCTAGATCACCTTTTTCTGGCCATAAGGTAAGAGATAAATCCACATATAGGTACTGACCTACTACCCTTCTATTCTACGACTGGCTTGTTGGAAACTGAAATCGAACGATCCTAGTTCTACAATCAACTGGGGAATAATAGGAATTTAACCAATCCATGCCTAGAATGATATTGAAATCTAACATTTATAACTCTACAAGATCTACTGGGTGACTTTCTAAGAGACTGTGATAGGGTAGTTTTTGTATACCTATCTAGCTATAAATGGGTCACCAACTGGAATAGAGGTTGAGAAGGGTTCTGAAAGAGTTATGGACATGCAGTAATACCACAAGATTCCTTTCACTACTGGTACCAAATGTAGGCCACTCCCTTCAACTAATAGGCGGCCAAATCTGCACTCTCGACTTGAGTGACGCCCATAATGTTTGTTACCTTTTAGATGTCGTCGAGAAACTCTTGTGGATCTTATTATGACTTAGACCCATGAAACTCTATAGGGTTTATCTGAGTAAGGTCTTGGATTCTTGTTGTAGCATTGTTAGTCTGTGGCAGTGCTGGGACCATAGCCTACTGATGTACCTGGGTTGTCATGGCCTAAGCAAGTACTTGGTAAGCAGCCTTGAACTCGGCATGCATGACTTGCTCCTTCAATGGGTCTGCTGGAGCTGTTGGCTGATTCCTTGTGTTAGCTCTTCTAGGAGGCATTTTCCAAAATCTAAAGAGAAAGAGTCAGAAGAAGATTGAATAGAGTTCATACTAACGCATGATAAGAATAGAAAGAATGTGAAGTTTTTCCTAAAACACTTTGTAGCCTCCTTCTCATTATATGTGGTGCACTTCACACCCATGAAAGAGACTCTACTTAGTGCGGCATTTCAGACATCCTAGGACTCTTGAACCTAATGCTCTGATACCAAATTTGTCACACCCCGAGGCTACCCCTTGGACGTAAACACGGGACCTAGGCGAGTGACCCCAAGCTAACCTGAGCTGGCATGTCATAAGCATACTAAAAGATTTCTGATCAAAATATACTATGCGGAAGCTAAATCATGAAATGATGGAGAATGTCAAATACTGATCTGAATGTATAAAAACATACTAAAAGTTTAGTGATACTGAGCATTTACTCAAAAGCTAGAGCTGAGTCTAATACTATGTCTGAAAAAGCCTCTACTAACTAGAGTTGTTGGGACATGCTCCCAGCTAACTCTAGCAAAACTTAAAAATGAAATGAAAGACTGAATGTGAAAAATAAACATGTGTATTGTCCTCAAAGTATGAGGACTCACCCCTGAAGCTGCTGAATATGGATCAGGAACCAATTTATGCGTGATCTGAGTGCTAAGGGCCTGAACCTACATCACGAGAAGATGTCGGGCAGTGTATGTGTCAGTACTTGAAATGTATTGAGCATGCAAGATAGAATAAAGCTGAATAAAACATATAACTGAACAAGCAATAAAGCAAGGATATAATATCAACATGATAGAAATACTGAGTACTGAGCTAACTGAATGCAATGACCAAGTACATGACATGTTGAGACTGAATACTGAACTGTAACTGATAACATTGTCAATACACTAGCATCTAACTGTGGGAGCTACTAATAACCGATATAAAACCACGTGAGCTAAATGCGGAGTTCGATGTATACGCCCTATCGAGAGGACCCAATATACCTTGCCACAGGTATAAAGGCATGATTGTTCGATGTATACGCCCCATCGATAGGACCCAATATACCTTGTCAGGGGTATAAAGGCATGAATGGCGTGATCACTAAGGCTGATGCCCATAGAGGGGACTTAACCTACGGGGGCACGTAGTTCTGGGACTATGAGGATGACTGACCCTAGTCCAACTCGATTTTAAGTGTACTCCCAACTGATTATGTAAATAACACATTATGACTGAATTTTTGTAATACTGGATAGCTCAAAATACTAACATGCTAACTGAGAATGCAACATTAATGTACTGATAATGGAACATTTTTAACTAGAGCATGTATAACTGAATAAACTGACCTAGCAAGTGTAATTCATGAACTAAACGAATCTACACAACTAGGGTTCTGAGTTTCAAGCAAGAACTAAGGAATAATTCCACGAAAACATGATAATCTTATTTGGATTAGTCTAATAGCTGAATCACAACATAAATCTGAAATTCTATAAACCCTAGGTCTAAACATGATGTTGAGAATCAAGAATCTGACTGAATTCTAGGGATCTAATAGGCGAACGGAACCCACTAGTGATATCCCACATACCTGGTGACAAATTTCACGGAGACATCCTTTGATTTTGGAGCTGGAACTGAAGAAAACTTGCTGCGTTCTTGGAAGGGTTTGGATCGCCTCTTTTCTACTCTTTTGTTCTAAGTTTGAATTATTTTTGGTGAATAAAGGTTCTGGGTATGTTGACTAAGTTATTAGACATATTCTGAGTAAAACGACGTAGTTTAGGCATAAAACGACGTAGTTTAGGCAAAAAATGATGAAGTTTAAGTGCCCAACACATAAGGGAAAGGACCAAAATCACGCATAGGGGAATTGTCCGTCGTTTGACCTACAGGCCGTCGTTTTGGTCCGTCGGTCAAGTCTACCCAGCAGGGCTTCACTAAAACGAACATAACTTTTTACTCGGAGGTGGGATTTTAGCAAACTCAGCGGCGTTGAAAAGAGGATTCAATTATCTATCATATGGAAGGTCATGGGACACATAATTTCTTTTGTGCTAAGGGTGATGAGCATTTGAAGTTGACCCTATCAGTAATTTCCCTCTAACTTGGCTGCTGACCTTCACCAACGGTCCGTGGGTCCAACCACGGACCGTACTGGTCGATCATTGGTGGGATCAGAGACTATAGATATTTGGGCCTTAACGACGGAATCCCACCCATGGTCAGCGGTCCTACCTACGGTCCCTGGGTGGTTCCGTCGCTACTGGCACCTGTTTTCTGAAAACTAGGATTTTTCTTCATTTTGAGATCTGAGGTGTTACAACAATACAAGCACTCACACTCAAAATGAATCATCTAATGCACACAAATGACACACCATTGGCTTGCCCATATTTTCAATCAACATTGGCTCAATTTCGTTTGGTTGGAGATCTCATAGGACTTTTTTAAGCTTGTAATGTAGGCTAAGGGTAGGTTAGGATATCATTTAGGTACAAGTGACTTTACCCTACTTGAACACCACACAACAACTTTTCCACTTTTCTTCACTTTTCAACTCAATGCACACTTCACATAATTTTCTTATTTCTCTTTCAAAAATCCCCACATGTAACCTTTTTCACCTTTTTGGACGATTAAAGTCTCACATTTATTCCAAATCTGTTTTTCTTTCTCTTTTTTTTTCTTTTTCATTTACACTTCTTCTGTATTTAGGACTTTTCCTACATTCTCAAACACTCTGTTTTTTAATCAAGCCCTCATGCGGTAAGCATACATCTATAATCTTCCCATAACACCCCCAACTTAGGCTTTTAGCCTCAACATTCACAATTCTAGAGTTCAAGGAGGTTAAGGGTTCAAAAGAAGGCTACGTTTCTAAAAGGGTCAAGGCTTGTAATGTGGTTTTCAACAAAAGGATAAGGCTCAAAGGAGAGAACTAGGGATACATTTAGTTCAAAGGTGGGATCTTTAGGCTAAGTAGACTTCAAGGAAAATTAAATAAAGCCTACGATCATTTCTCCAACAAACTCAATCGAGACCAACATTTTAAGACCAACCTAGCAACTTCTAGTTAACACAAGTGAACACAAAGTATTATTCACAAAGAATCACCACACATGGCATGAAGCAATCCAAGATGAATTAATTTAACTTCCTAGTCAAGAACAAAGGAGTCATTTTAATATCACCACCTAGTAATTTGGAGTCACAAAAAGAGTCAACCCATTGTCACAAAATCATTCGCTTTCACAAAAATTTCAGAGGGGGGGGTGCTTATTTCACAACTCACAAGGCTTGACTAACTCTATTAGTACCAAAAAACTCACTACCTCATATCAAAGCCTCACCAAGCCAACAAAACTCAACAAAATGATGATTTTCCCTTGAGAATGATGTCATCAATCATTGGGCAAATTTAGGCCTTTTCATTGAGCTTTTGCAATGGTTCCCAAATTCAAAAGCTATGGGTACTCAGTCTTCCCCTTCTTAGTGGCATCAAGAGTGCAACACAATTATCACACTTTATTACTACAAAACATAAACGAACAAAATATACAAATATAATAAAACTGAAACATAATAAAAACTAACCGATCCGCGCAATAATCCAGAAACAAAAACAAACAGACAACAATCCAACATGCTACTGAAAATAAGATTAAAAAACCCAAAGGAGAGCACCCCCAACTAATAATGATGTTGTGTCCTGACAACTCAACCATAATACTCAGAAGAGAATACGAAGGGCTCCCTGGGCTATCTCAATCCTCTCCATCAGTCTTGGTGGCCTTGCTTTCCTCATCTCCATAATCATCACTCCATGTGACAGGCTCATCTTCATCCTCCTTTGGCCTCGAAGTTTGGAGTGGCTCATTTGCCTTCAATACTTTCCAAAGGCCTTTTACACCTTTCCACATTGGAGTGAAGAACTTGTTTCGACTCTTCTCCCGCTTCTTTATTTTATCGTGCGAGATGCTTAACTAACCATGTGATTTGGCCAAGCTAGAATAGGTCTTCTCCAAATTTGCAAGTTGAGCTTTTTGCTTCCTTTGATCAATTAAGTAGGCCTCAAACTCCCTTTGGGGCACATAAGATCTTGGGCCTGCAGATGATTCACAAAGCCCGTGGGGCAGCTCTGCCACTAACTCTTTTTCGACTCGCAACTCACTTGGAAAAGACTCGAAAGGACCAACAACTGGAGGCATAGGATAATCATCCTCCACATGCACAGATTTACTTGAGTCTATCTTCTTCTTTTTTCTTTTCACCACTGAGCCCTTACCACGTATTTTAAGTTGAAATATCATATTTTTGGGTTCTGACCAATTGTCTCTTTCACGACCCAAGGGTAGCCCCTAGACGTAACATGGCACATAGAATCCTGAAAGGGAACATGTAAGCCACTTAGCATATCATAACATAAGTAAAGAACAATAAAGAGTAAAACACATTTAAGTCCAAAATCTTCATAAGGAAAGCGGAAGTCTAGACTTTATCTTAATTAGCCATCTATTACAAATCTTGAATCAAAAAAAGGTCACAGCCTTTAACAACCAAGTCCGAAAGTGAAAGTACAAGAACAAAACTACTAAATGACAATATCCGTCCTCGAACCATGAGGAATCACCGACAAGCATGGAGGAAGATCAATTCCAAGCTCTAGCCACAATGGGGACCACCTTGAGAACCAGACCCTACACTTTGGAAAAATGTAGGAAAATATGAGTGTGCCAACCAGGTTGGTGAGCCCTGACCTAGCTCGCCCTATTTTCCAGCAGCTGTGTAATGGGGACAGTCTACTAGGCGACCCTAGGTGCACTTTGGTGACTCGCCAAGTCACTTGGGCGACCTTTACTGTCCCTCGCCAACTTGGCTTGGTGGAGGAAATATTTTTCCTTAGTCAAACCTAGGTTTCCATAGACCCTGCCTGCAACCAAGGTTTGCTAAGCCCTCACACAAAGTCCTAAGTTAGCCTACAAGAATCTGGGGTGTTACAATCTCTACAAAGTACCTCTACCTCAGTCCATTTGCGAAGCTCTATGATCAGAAATAGGACAACAACAGACTGTCTATCATGTATTTTGAACTCTAGGAACTCATTCACAATCAAACTGCCTATATTGAGTGCGACATCATAAAGAACATAAGAAACTATCTGAGCTCGCGACACCGGAATATTGTGAATGTTCCTCCTTGGAGAAATACGGTTGCACACTATCGATATCCATGTCATTTCCTCCCTAGCTGGCCTTTATAGCGGCCCATTGAAAATTTCAGCCCGGACATAACTTTGAAGCCAGCCAAGCACCCGACTCACAATCTTTGTTAGTGAAGGCCTTGATAACTTGGTTGCATAACCCATATACCCGATTGATTGCTTCCGGCCCATAATCGACAACCTTGCCTCAGATAGTGATTAAATTTGATGTCGTGTCGGTCTCCATAAGGTTGGCATAAAACTCCCGAACCCGTTTCTCATTTTCCTTTCAAGGTTCAACTGCAAAGCATATCCAATCGGATGCCAACAGTCTTTGGTGGAAAGTTTGAAGTGTTTCCTCTACTTTATCAAGAGATATGCCTCTCTCCGGAAGTAACTTCTTCTTCAGCAAATCAGCATAATAAATCTTTTGTGCTCGGAGAGAGACAAATCGATATTTGTCACAGTCGACCACCACTTCCTCCTCAAAACCAAGTTCATGTGCCATTCTTGACTTGTGAGAATCTGTAAATCACAATAGCATATGAGTGTGTGAATTATATATATAAATGTTATTTAATAATTAGAATTCATGGAAAATGGTAGGAACTGAAATTAGAACCAAAACAAGCATTCTTAAAAAATTCATACTGGCAGGAAAGTACCCAAGAAATCGCTAAAGAGAGGCTCAGTTCACATAAGAAAACATCGCCAAAGCGTCCAGAAGGCCTCTTAAGTGGAAATCGCAAAAGCGAATGACTTCACATAAGTGAACATCGCTTAAGCGATAGCATGTTCGCAAAAGCGAGCAGTCGCCTTCTTCAACATGAACAACCAACTTTGGTTTCAATTTTTAGCATGAGATTTTGACTGCCATCAGTGTATAATTAACAACAATAAAAAAAAAGTAACCAATAAACTCAATCATTTTGGCACAAAAAGTTTTAAAAATCATTTTAGAGCTCATTTGGGGATTTTATCAAACACATGGTCCCCAAAGTAATTTCAATAATTAAATAATGAAATGGGTACTAAAGACTTCCCCAAATACTTCTAATCAGCCCACACATATGCGTCTAACAATTTAGAGAAAGAATTTAGCTAGCATAATCACAATTTTATCCCCCAACTGAGAGAAGTTACTACCCACTCACTACCCCCAACTTTCAACAAATCAATAAAAAAATAACAATGATTATTACAACTTCAAGAGAGTAAAAGTGAGAAAAAAACATACCGTATTATATTTGCAGAATGACGACCAAGAGGTTGGAATCCTTTAGGAACAAGTGAAGAGGGAGAACAAGAAGTTGGACCTTTTATTTTGTGAGTTTTGTCTGTTTGACTCCCTTAAACTGCCTTTTAAAATGCCTTACCTTCACTTAAGTGACATTTGGTTGCTTTTCCGACTGCTGCTAAAAGTTCGGGGTTCGCTTAAGTGAGTGCCCCTCCACTTAGGCGATGACCACTTTTGTGAGAGGGAGCAGCTTTTGCAGACTTCGCTTAAGCAAACTCATATTCCCTTTTGCGGCTCCGGAGGCCTTCTTTCCAACGCTACTAATTGTCTGATTTTGCAAGCTTGGGGGTCCATAGGGTGATTCGCCCAGTCTCATTGGGCGAGCATGGACACCCAAATTGCCTCCCAAGTAATTTTCCAATAGGGTTTTGACCCCGAACTTCATTTCTTGTAAGATTCACGCCTCGAAACTTTTTCAAATTAATTCTAGAATTAAAAATCATGAAGATTAGTCAAAAACACAAAATATAAAAAAAAATTAAAATCTCAAAATTAAACTAAGATATATACTAATGGGGTGCCTCCGATCAAGCGCATAATTTAACGTCGCGATGCGACGCCATGTACATCACTCTTTGTGTTTCGACTTTGTGGCAATGAACCTTCTCCCCAACTTGAGATCAATTTTACTCCGAAGAGCTTGGGGAGTGCATGAGAGCATCAAGCGCTTCACTAGTCCACGTGAGCATTGAATTTCATAAAAATATGTAGAAAGAGTCAAAAAGTAAATAGTATTGTGCGTCCCACTTTACTCACTACCACGTTAGTGGAAAACCTGTTGGGACGCGTCAATAAAAGTCGTAAAGTAAATAGTATAACTTTTTGTAATAGCCGTCCACCTGTATAGAAAGGACGTCTACTTTACTTTATCTTTTAAAACTTAATCGTCCACTTGGACGAATAGGATGTAAATACTATGCTTGCTTATTAATATAAAAGAGAGAGATCAGATGAGAAAATCATCAGATCATCACTCACTTACCTCTCTCTAAAAAATACTCTCTAATCTAATATGAAAGGAACAAAAGCAGCTAAGGATCAAACATCCGAAGATCTACAAAATGAGGTATATCAAATCTTAAATATGTGTAGCTAAATTATATATTCCTGAAGATATTCATTTTATTATAATCTTATTATGTTATGAATTGCTGTGATAACCTGTTTAAGTAGATTTACCATGAAAGTAGTATGTCAAGAGTAGTTTATTCCAGACTATGCCATCCTAATGTCGAAACCAGCAGGCAAGAGGCCGTTTAGGGAAGTAGACGATGTCGAGGCGCTGTTAGGATAAACGATCAAGACAACAAAATCATGGTAGTGATCCAAAAAACAGAATAATCATAACAAATTAATAATATAATAAGAAGATAATAGAT
>JAJONR010004907.1:0-63496 GCA_029582245.1 Solanum etuberosum | reverse complement strand
CCCCCCCCCCCCCCCCCCCCCCCCCCCCCCCCCCCCCCCCCCCCCCCACACTCTCTACCAAGAATTTCTCATCCCCAAAGCATGAACTAAGACCTCTAGTTAAATAAGGAGGGATTTCATCCGTCCCTCTAACAGGTGGTCTATTTTATGACTTATAAAAGAATGATATTTATTTAACAATAATTTAATTTCTTTCCTAAGCAGCTAAGCTATATCATCTTATCAATCATTTGGTAACTTGTTTATTGAAATTAATTAGTTGGCTAAATAGAAATAATGTTTGGTCTTCGAAAGCATAAGTAGGTAGCAACAATTAAGTCATATCTAAATTAGACCATACCTTTGAATCTTTGTTATCAATAGTCACACAATCTCAAAATTAGTCAATACCCTTATACTTCTCTAAATTGATTGGTAACTCCCTAGTGTAGTTGAGTGCAAGAAGCAGCTTCACTCTTTCGTCTGGATTCTTCTTCCTCAGTCAGATTTCATAATCTCTTCTCTTTTCTCCTCTCTATAAATCTTTGCTAACAATTCATTTAGGGTTTTCACAACTCTCAGACCATATTAATGGCAGCGGCAATTACCGATGTTGAGAGAGCAACCCCGGCCAAGGAGGCCACATTGGTTGTCTCATATATGTCACATCAAACTACGAAATCCCTTATGAAAGGCTTTATGTTCTACCTGAGCCCACACGGTTCCACCATTGGTCTTCAGAATGGTATACCTTTAGCTATCTTTTTTCTCACACTGTTGATACTACTTTCCCCTCTTTTTTTGCTATATTTGTATGTTTTATAACGTTGCATTGGTTATCTGTACTGATTCTTAGTGGTTTTGTGGTTCTATACGTCGATTTTGAATTGTTTTTGTACAAAAGCACACAGAAATAGTCCTTTTCTCACATCATATATGGCCTAGTATCAACAGAGTGAGAAAAAGGAAAGCAAAAGGTATACCATTTCGAAAACCAATGGAGGAACCGTCAGGGATCAGGTAGAACAGAAAATCTTCATAACGAATTTCGGAGTTTGATGTGACAGAAATGAGATTACCAATTCAGAAGTCGGTTGTCTTGGCTGGGGTTGCTTTCTCAACATCAATAATTGTCGCTGCCATTAATGTGGTTTGAGATCTGTGAAAAGCCTAAATGAATTGCTAGCAAAGAATTTATACAGAGGAGAAAAGAGAAGAGATTACAGCTGAGGAAGAAGAATCCAGATAAAAACCAGAAACCAGATGCCATTAATTGGGCTCTCTTTTGGGGCTTTATGTGGCCTAATCTTCTTCCTTTTGGTATTGAATTTGGACACTTCTTTCGTGATAAACATATTTTTGATTCTCCATTGAAGCCCGCCAATTTTAATGGAGGTATGCCAATGTGGATGCTATCAATAAGCTTTGCTCCTCCTGTGTATCTCCATAGCCACTTCATCAGGAGACACTTGTTATGTAAGACTAAGTCTTTTATGCCCAAACCCCCTAGTCTCTTAGGCAATGTGAATGTATTCTAAAATAATTTGAATATTGTGTTGACGGTTGACCTAATTTGCCTATCAGTATATCCTATCAGTTTTGAACAAGTTCTATTTTATTTCAGGACGATTGCAAAAATTCATAAAAAAGGAGTTGAGCAACAGAAGAATGGGTTGAATTCCGGCTGAAAGATTGTTTCTGTAACATTTTCTCAATTACAGGCAGTTAATTTTGATCCTCAAAATGAGAGAAAATGATGGTAGATGATGATAACTAAATAATACAGAAAATCATATTCCTAGACTTATAACATAGACACATAAGGGAAAATTACTCATACTGAGAGTGCAGTGACATCTGATTTCCAAGATAAATAAGAGTGGAAAAACAATCAACATATTAAAAGTGATGTACCTCCTACGCAAGCCTGCCTGCAAAGCTCAAGAGATATTCTATTTGCCATTTTTCCAATTGTATCATAGCTCAATAAACAAAGTGGAAGAAATATTCACTTCTTCTTTATTGAGTGAAACTTCGGTATCATGTCAAGGACGGAAGGATTCTCCCTAATAACGTTTACCAGTAACCTAGTTGTAGTTGCATCACATGAGAATCCCCTTCTAACCATTTCCTTCAAATAAATTGTCATTTCACTAATTTTGTTGCACCTTAGATATCCTTGCACAAAAACATTGTAAGTAACATTGTCTGGCATACAACCGTCGTCCTCCATTTTTCTAAGCATATCTTTAGATTCATCTAACAACCCTTTTAGACAAAATGCAGTTATCAAAGTATTGTATGTTCTTGCATTCGGAAGCAATCCCATTGAAGAAAGCTTCTCAAAAATAGCATGAGCTTTATCAAGTTTACCATTTTTACACAATCCATTAATGACTACATTAAAAAATTCAATATTAGCATTTTCTCTCTTTCTTTCCAACTTATCAAAGAGTGACATAGCTTCTTCAACAAGTCCGTACTTAAAATAACCATTGAGCAAAGTGCCATGAGTGTATAAATTAGGTATGAACCCCAGAGATATCATCTCGACATAAAAATCTTTTGCATCGCCAATTCTTCCAACTTCAAACAGACCTTGCAGAATAGTATTGTAGGTAACAATATCAGGTTTTAATCCCCTTTGAAAAATTTCACCAAGCAATTTCATGGCCTCGGCCACTTTCTTTTTCTTACAGTATCCTTTTATGAGTACGCTATAGCAAATGATGTTCGGTTCAATATTCTTATCTATCATGAAATCAAAAACTCTCCTCGCTCTATCTACTTGACCACGCAAACAATAGCCATCCATTATCGCAGTGTATGTAATTATATCAGGCTCTACACCCTTTCCGACCATGTGTTTCATTACTTCCTCTGCATCTGCAACTTTCCCTTCTTTGCATAGTCCATCAATCACCGTGGTGAAGGTGCGCACATCTGGATAAATATTATGATTTACCATCTCAGATAAATAAGCCCTAACCTTTTCCCACTGACCAAGCTTACAAAAACCATCAATCAATGAACTATATGTGAATATATCTGGAGGAATCCCTTTCTGCTTCATCTCATTAAAAAGGTTGATAGCATCATCTGAGTATCCATCTTTGCAAAGGGCATCTATAACAATGCTGTAGATGAATAAATCAGGCTTAGTACTCCCTTGTTCCATCAACCGGAACAAACTTAAAGTTTTCTGAGTATGACCCTTTTTGCTGAGCCCATTCATGACGGTTGCATACATGACTTCATCGGGCTCACAAATCTTCTCTCTTACCAACTTCTTGAACAATTCAACTGCATCTTTCACCTTATTTTCAGCAAAGAATCCCCTTATTAAGGCGGTAAAGGCGACGACATTAAATGAATTGCCACTCTTCAAGTAAATGGGTAATACCGAAAATGCACAATCAACATGATGCATCAGGCAATAACTATTAACCATGATATTCAAAATGAAAACATTAATTGGGATACCCAATTTCTGCATTTCTCGAAAAAGTGAAAGGACAGTAGAGTAATGTTTCATACTTATCAGAATCTTGAATAATTTAGAGAAATCGACAACAGAAGGAAGAGGCTTCATTCTAACCATTTGATGGAAGAGATTGACAGCATCATCTAAACACTTGACCTCCTTCTGAAAATTGCTATTTACCCCACATTTACTCATTGCAGAAATGGATCTATTAACCGAACAAGAATGGGGAATAGCAAAGAAAGAGATAAAGGGAGTAATACCATTGCATTTACGCAGAGGAATTCTCTTCATCTTCAATGGCTAAGAAATTTCTTCCTCCAATTTTAGTGTGGAATGTGGAGTCTTTTTTTGCCCTAAATTTTGTTCAAAAAATTGTTAGTGACAAGTGACTCACTCACACCACTTTTGTGTTAGCTCAATTTTCAAATATAATTTTTATTAGTTATTCCGTCCTACCATTTTTAATTGTCATGATTTATTTATTTTAGAATCAAACGATAAGAATTTTGACTAACGATATGTTTTTTCATCATATGGACATGCAAAAAAAATGAAATTTAGAGGACTTTACGTATAGTTTTTTTTTGTTCAAACATCGAATTAATGTAATCTAATTTAACTTTGAAAATTAGTTAAATTGATTTTCAAAAAAGCGCAACATGACAAATAAAAATGGACAAAGGGGTAAAATAAAAATCACTTTTACTTTTCTTTTAAATTTCACAAGGTTCGAATGACATTTCACCTCATGAGTTGACTCTTCAACTTTAGTCGTTTCGAACCTCCACTTAGTTTCACCCAAGTCAAACGTCCACGATTTATGTTTGGTCATAAGTTTAAAAAATTTATACTTTTACAAATGGTTAAAAATATACAAACGACAGCCTCCATATCAAACGGAACTATAGATATGAAGCGCAATTATCGAAGCTATAGATATAGAACCTTATTGTGTCTATTATTTTTGTTATTTTTGAAATTTTCTTAATTCCTTTTGTTTCAATTTATGCGACATAAATAAAATTTGGCGAGTCAATTAATTTTTTAATATGATTTTTAGATATTTTAAGTTGTTGATTGAGATTTATATACTTTTTACGTATTTTATAAATAATATATGTTACTCAGTTTGTCCCGTTTTATGTGGCAGTGAATGAATTCAAGAGTCAACCAAATTCTTTGTATCTTTTCTAAATTTTTAAGTTGTTAATTATTGTGATTTGTAATACTTTTTTTATCGCATTTTCAAATAATACATGTCACTTCCTTTGTTTCAATTTATGTGACACTGATAAAATTTCAAGGTCAATCAATTTTTTTATCTGCGTTTAATATTTTAAATTATTAATTGTTGTGATATATAGTACCTCTTACATGATTTTTGAATAATATATGTTACCCCATTATCTCAATTTATATGGTATTGATAACATTTCGATAATCATTTAAATTTTGTATATGTCTTCTCAATTTTTAAGTTGTTTATTATTGTGACTTATAGTACTTTTTTACGGCATTTCAAATAATCTTTGTTACTTTCTCTTTTCCAATTTATCGGGTAATGATAAAATTTCGAGAGTCAACTAATTTTTTTATGTCTTCTAAATATTTCAAGCTGATGATTATTGTAATTCACAATACTTTTAACATAGTTTTTTTTTCCAATATGTAAAAAATTAAAAAATAAGACGAATAAATCAGAACGGAAGAATTAACTTAAAATGATCAAAATAGCCCCGGAAGCAAGCTGGCAGGACAACCGTCAACTGCTTCCCTGGCCACTTCTATATATACTAGACACAAAGAGTCTGTGCCAGCACAAACTCAATAGTTTGTTATTTTATCTGTCTCAATTTATGTGGCACATATGAAATTAAGTGAGACAACTAAATCTTTGTATGATTTATAAATATTTTAAATTGTTAATTATTGTAATTTTATAGTAATTTTGACGTAATTTTAAATAATATATGTTACTCTCCCTCTCTTATTTTATGTGACACGAGTAAGTCTAGCAGCGGAACCGAAAAGTACCGACACCGGTACCGTTCCATCCCGGTCCGGTATCGTTCCGGCAGGTTCCGTTACGAAGGGGAACCAGGAGGGATAACGGGATGGAAACCGGGTATTACCGGTTAGTCCCGGTCCGGAAAGTGCTGGTTCCGGTTTCGATCCGAACCTGTCCGGTTCGAGTTAATAATTATTATTTTTTAAAATTATTTAATATTATAGCCGTTGCAAGTCGTTGGGTAACGGGTATTGGGCCCCACCCAACGGCTATTTCAGCCTAAAACCCCCCTACCTCCCCTAAATTTTTTTTAATACCCCAAAGTTTTAAAGTTTACATTTTTGTCCTATTTTTTAACTATAAATACCCCCAAACTTTCATTATTTTTACTCACAAATATTCTTCATCTTCTATTCTCTCAACTCTCAAGTCTCTAGTCTCTAATTCTCTATTAAATTACAAATTATATTATTTTGAAAGATTTGATGGATTACTAGTTTGGTCTTTGGAGCAAGCTTGAAGTTCAAAATTTAACTTTCATCTATCAATTTTCGGCTTTCGATCATACACGTCTACTTTTTTTAAGTAGACGTTTGGTACATTCGTTCCAACTCACATCTTTTTGCATTTAATTTTCGTATTATATATAAGTTACTTATTTAGTTATTTATTTGTTTGCATTTAATTATTTATTTATTTAGTGAGTAATTAGTCTTTACTTAGTTAGTTATTTCTTTGTTTGCATTTAATTTCCGTATTATATATAATTTACTCACCTTTCATATTTTAATATGGATTTCGGTAAAAAAAATGTTGGCAAAGGTAAAACAACTATTATTGGTGCGGTCACTAATTTATTTACCACAAATTCTGAGAAAAAGAAAAAAATCGATAGTTCTTCTGAATCTAAAACTAGACAAGTAGCACAACTAAGAATAAATACGAAAGATTTTACACATGTCGATGAAACTGTTTTTAATATTGATAGTAATATTGAATTAGATCATTATCATGAATCTTTACAAGCAAGGTTTGGTAATTTTGATGAATAATTAAATGAAGAAGTAGAAATTGACAATGTTAATGATGATATTAATACTTTTTATGATGATGATGATGATGAAACAGAGCCAGTTACGTCTACTAGTCCCACTCCCAGTCCCGCTCGTTGTCCTGCTCCCAATCCCCCCGTACATCCTAGGCCCAAGGTAGAATGTGCTAAGAAATCAATTGTGTGGCAATTTATGACTCAGAGTGAAGATAAACCACAAGCTATTTGTGATAGATGTAAACATAGAATGAATCATAAAACTGTGGGGAAACAGGGTGCGACAGGACATTTGAGTAATCATTTAATGGGATGTTGTAAAAATAATTTTTTACATGCTAAAACTGTAGCCGAAGCTAAAAAGAATGGTACCACCCTTCCTAGTGCATCTGTAGGAGTAGGGGGCTCTAATATGGTCCAAACACAATTAAATCTTTCTAATGTTTGTGGCCCTAATACACAACGCTCATATAGTATAGAAAAAGATCTTGAAGAATTAGCTAAAATGATTGTTGTTATTGGCTTGCCTTTTAGTTTTGCTGAAAATCCCGATTTTATTCATTATATTCAAATTGTGTATAATCCACATTTTAAAGGGTTTTCAAGAAACACAATTAAAAAGGCTATCTTTGATTATCAAGCTCAATATTTTCAATATCTTCGTTGTTTATTTTATTATAATACTTGTAAATTGGCTATTACTTCTGATATGGATCGTAGTGTAAATGGTAATGATTATTTCACTATTACTGCCCATTGGATCGATGACAATTGGATTATGCAAAAAAGAATTTTAGGTTATAAATATTGTGAAATGCATAAAATCGATAGTTACCTAGCTCAAACTATTGTAGATGTTTTACAAAACTATGAAATTTGTGATAAAATAATTAGTGTCACCCTAGATAATGCTTCTAATAATACATCTGTTGTTGAAATACTAAACTCGACTCTTTGCCCTATTTATATTGATGGTTTTCATATTAGGTATGCTGCACACATACATAATTTGATTGTTAGAAATGGCATAACAATGTATAATGATGGTTGCATAAAATGTGAAACTGCATGTCATTTTATTTTTAAATGTCAAGTTAAGTCTAGACGCAGAGAATTTGAAAATCGTTGTCGTCAATTTAATCTTCCACCTAGAAAAAATCCAAAATAAGTGTGTACTAGATGAAATTCTTTATTTGAAATGCTTCAAGTCGCTTATGAATATAGAAAATCTTTACAAATGGTTTGGAATGCTCATAATTCAAATGTGAACTATAGACTTGATGAAAATGATTGGAATGACGTAAAAGAACTTATAGAATTTTAAAAACTTTTTTATTTAGCTACAAAATAAATTTCTGGACTTTATTATCGAACTATTTGCTCTGTTTTACCAAATATTTGTGTTATTTCTAGTAAATTTTATAAATTCAAAAATAAACCAAGATTTGAAGATTCTGTTATGAAGATGATTGAAAATTTTAAAATTTTTTTTTTTTCTATTCCTCAAATTTATTTAACTGCTTGTTTGTTAAACCCACATTACAAAAATGTAGGTGCATCACCAATGGTTGAAAATATATATTTAAATTTAGATACTCAAGATTTTGAAACACCTAGCTTGACAACAGTTAAAGATAGTATCACCTTTCCAGGTTCCCCATCCACGTTAATTAGAAATTGAAGGTAGAAAATTGTATGACTTGTATAATTCTCATAGAAAAAATGTAGTACGTAATGAAGAACCTGAAACTTCTAGGTGTAGATATAATGAAGATGATATGCTAGATAGTTATCTTGAACTTTCTCATGATGATAATAATGATTTTGATGCATATAATAATCAAAATACGGAAATTATTAAGGATTCACAAGGTTTACATGATCTTCTAGATTGGTGGAGCAATCGCGGCAAGGGATTTCTAAAACTTCAACCGGTGGCTCGAGATGTGTTAGCTATTCAAGCATCTTTGTAGCTTCGGAAGACGCTTTTAGTGCAGCAAGATTTCAAATTGGAGAGCATAGATATTCATTAGCAGCAGATAGCTTGGAGATATCGGTATTATTTAGGGATTGGATTAATGGCGAGAGAAGGAGTTATGGGCGTCCAGCTTTACCTACCAAATTTGAAAATGATATTGATGAAATGTTGCAAGATTTTAGTGACAACAACATTGATGCATTGGAGGAACTAGCCGATCAACCAATCAGATCATGTTACTAGAGAAATGTTAAATGATTTGAGAAAAGACTGGCTTGGTAGCATGAACTATTAGTATGAGTATGATAATTCGAGGTCTAATTCAAACAGAACCCTTCCTAGAAGGTGGCTGTGTAGATTAGGTCCTCTAAACCTCTACTAATATTTTGTAACTCAAATTGTACTATTTAATTTTTATAAATAAAACTATAGGCTATCCGCCTTTATTTTTTTATATTATTGTCTTCAATTTTAATACAAAGTCTTTTTTTATTATATTTTCAATTTTCAAATGACAAAGTTGAAACTTAAGTTATAAAATAGAAACTTTTAAACTTTTAAAGATTTAAATTTAAACTTTAAACTTTAAAAGTTTGAAATTTAAACTTTAAAAGTTTGAAATTTAAACTTTAAAAGTTTGAATATAAACTTTTAACCTTTTAAAGTTTGAAATTTAAACTTTTAAACTTTTAAAAGTTTAAATTTCAAATTTTAAAGTTTATATTTTAAACTTGAAAAGTATAAATTTCAAATTTTAAAGTTTATATTTTAAACTTGAAAAGTATAAAAGTTTAAATTTCAAACTTTAAAAGTTTAAAATATAATTTTTTAAAGTTTGAAAGTATAAATTTTTTAATAATTGATTAATTTTTTTTTTTTTTTAAAATAGCCGTTATCCCAGTTTATCGGTCCGGTCCCGGTACTGTATCGGTCCGGGACGGAACAACATATATTTTCCGAAACTATCGGTTCCAGTTCTTTTCCGCCTAGCGGACACCGGTTCTGGTCGGTGCCGGTCCGGTAGGTCCGTTACCGGTTCTGCTGCCAGACTTAAACACGAGTGAAATTTTGAGAGTCAATCAAATTTTAATATATATTTTAAAAAATATTATAAGTTATTAATTATTGTGATTTATAGTATCTTTTAGGTAATTTTCAAATAATATATGTTATCAAATTGTACATTTTAAGTTATTAGTAATTATTATGATTTATAATACATTTTAAATAATTTTGAAATAATATACATTATCCATGTGTCTCATGGCATAGATAAAATTTTAAGAATTAACTAAATTAATATTTTAAATTATTATAATTTATAATACTATTTTTTTCATAATTTTTAATTGAAATAACATATTAAATGATAACCATATGTAAATCAATTAGAATTTTTTTAAGGTAAACTATAACTATTTAGATTTAGATTTAGATTTAACAAGGAAAACATCGCTTTAAAAGTGATTGGCCAAAAAATATAGTAAATTACCGAACTACCCTCTTGACCCAACCCCAAAAAATATAGTAAAAATATAGTAAATCACCGACTCACCGCCGGCGTATTCTCCGATGTCACGCTACCGTAGAACAAGTGACGAAGGTGAAGACGGAGAACCTCAAACGCCGCCCGAGGAAGGAGAAATTATTGACGATGTTCCTGTGGTATGTTTTAACCGTATTTCTTCGATTAATTTTGGTTTAAATGCAAATATTTTAGCTTGAAGCAATTTTTTTTTTTGATTTTGTGCAAAATTTATGTAAATAATGATGTTTCAGCTGCTTGATTAATAAATATGTTGCACAACAACGAGGGACATGATAATTACCTATTCACATACTGAGCATTGATTACATTGGGGACAAAGTTACCTAGGCGTGTTGGTGTTCTCATGGCTGAGGTCTTTCTTTTATGTTTTTGTTTGTTTGTTTGTGAAAATTAAACTTCTGTCTTATAAAATATTTAGGAAAAAGTTACATTGATGTTTTAATTCTGCGTAAAATGCTACTTACGTAATTGAATTGGATTCTAAACCACGCAAGGTTCAAGTAAGTCGAAAGCATAAGAGCAGCAATGATTACTATGCGAGTGATTTGCAGTTTGAAACCTCATCTTCTCAGGATGAAGTTAATGAGTCACATAGAGGAAGATGGCAATCCGAAAGCATTTTGGAGGAGTATGCATATGAGATGGAAAGGGAAGTATATACAAGTAACTTGGATGATGACACCATGGATATCGGGAATCCTCGAAGGAGCATAAATCTAGTTACAGCAGACGCACATGAGAGAAAGATAGGGAGCGAGAGTTGGAAAGGGAAAGGGAAAGAGAGAGAGATAGAGGGAGAGAGAGGAAAAGAGAGAAAGCTCAATATGAAGAACAAAAATATGAGAGGGAGAGGGAGGAGAGAGGAAGGAGAAAGAGGGACAGGGAAAGCAGAGAACCAAGTAGGGAGGATAGGGATAGATACAATGATAGGTCCAGTAGGCAGCGGAGATTTGATGACCTTGATGACGATGGTCATGCTTACCATAGACGTTATGAGACTGACAATGAACGTTATGAGACTGACAATGAGAGAGACGGGGCAGCTAATCTCCTAAAATTTGAAAAGAAAAAAACTCAAGAGACAGAGAGCTAATCTGCATAATTCTCTCTCTCTCTTGTTGAGTTTCTGGTCTCTAATTGTGTTTTTTATTTATTGGCATTAGCTGAGATTCATGCGAATCAGTCTACTGAGAAGCATGCAGCTGGAGATAATGCTGTACCAGAGCCCATTGATGGTCCAACCAATGGTGCAGATGTACATGGTGATGAGCCAACATTTTCTTCTGGGAAATCACCTTTGCCAGGAGGTCATAATGCTGATGAGAAGGCTTCTGGAGCTGGTGGACTGGGACAGGGTACTCCAGAGGTAGGTGTGTTCACTTGACCCTGAGATTGAAATGGGTTTTCCTTTTCTGGTTGTGCTCATTTTCTTTTTTGTTTTATTTTATCTTCCAAACTGTAAAGATATGGCACATGGGTCTAACTCAACCCCAAAAGGTAGCTCATGAGGGGAGAATTGCCCAAGCCCATCTAAGCAGACCACCCGTCCATTCCCAACCAATGTGAGACTTTTACCCACTCTAACACCCCCCTTCACGCCCTGGCCGAACTAGAGCGTGGACCGGGAGTGCAAATGGGGATAGACCTGTTTCTGATACCATGTAAAAATATGACACCTGGGCCTAACTCAATCCCAAAAGCTCCTTTCCCCTTTTGTTAGGGATTTTTTTAGAATTATCGATGAAATCTTCCCCACTGGGCTCAAATACTTCGGAATGCTGATAATGCGGCTTACTTCTTCTGATCATAAGTCATTACTTTGCAGTTCTCAACAGAGGAGCTACTGAAGACGCTTGAGAAAAAAATTGAACGTCTCCAACAGCAACCACAGGTTAGAATTTGTGCTCATTTTTTTCCCAATCTTTCAACACTAGTTTCTGTGAGCTCGTAATGCTTCTCCCGTTTGTTAGGGGTTTGTTTTAAAATTAGTTGATGAAATAATACTTCGAAATGCTGATATTGCAGCTTACTTTTTCTGATCATAGTCATTACTTTGCAGTTTTCAACAGAGGAGCTAGCGAAGGAGCTTTCTAAACAAATAGAAAATTTCAAACAGCATCAACAGGAGCATGAGGATGGAGTTAAGCAACAGGTTAGAATTTAACTCAAAATACTTTTGAGAATAACCTGTTAAATATAGTTTGCCTACGGAATTTCTTGCAACTGGGCTCAAATACTTTGGCATGTTGATAATTCTCAAAAAAAATACTTTGGCATGCTGATAATACAGCTTACTTTTCTGATCATTTGTCATTACTTTGCAGTTTCCAACAGAGGAGCTAGTGAAAGAGCTTGCTAAACAAATTGAATATCTCCAACAGCATCAATCGGAGTATAATGACCAAGTTAAGCAACAGGTTGGTATAGCTTTTTCTCCTTCAGCATTTTTCCTAAATGCTGGCTTCCTCTATCTGATGATTGACCTACTGTGTTTACACTTTACAGAGTGAGAGGTCGGCTGACATGTTTTGTGACGATATATTTGGAGAATCACCTGCTGCCATTCCGAAAATGGTGAGTCTGTCTTGGAAACATTGTCGGAGATTATCATTATTATTATTATTATATTAATTCAAACAAACTGTGAGTGTCCCTTTCTTTCCTACTGAACCCAAAATGCAACGTAAAAATGGGGAACCATTTATTGAAGTGATGACTACAAAATGGCTTTTATTTTATTATATGTTTCTAGTTGAAGGTTATTCCCTTTGTCCATGTTGTGGAAGTGTATTACTTGGTGGCAGTTTTTGCTATTACTGTTCAGTTTAGAGTGTGATATCTAGGAATCATGTATTGTTTGAACTCTATTGATTCTATGAATCCCTCTACCTTGTGGTGTATGCTCCAAGGGAAAACCCTGGCCTATAAGTGAGAGAACAAAAGAGGATTGTTCTGTTCTTTGTACTCGTGCTTAGACTGAATTGTGGAAAATAATTTATTGTGCTTATGGAGAGTCCTTTCTTTGTCAAATCAGGCTGTAATAAGTAAACAAATATCATGTTTGTCTGGTTATATCTGTTTTGCAGGGCAAAGGAGATGGCATGCCGACTGAGCGCAATTGTCTTCATGATAACTGGAATGATCCGGAAGGGTATTTAGTCTCACATTTTGCTTGGATCCTTCTTATTTGAGCTTTTACTTCAGAGCATGTTGACACTTCTAAATTTGTTTTTTTTCTCCCTCTTCCTTGATGTTTGCTCATGACAGTTCCTTCATTCTATTATTTGATATATCATACTGCAAGTTGACATTGTTACCTCAAAAAAGTAGCTTTATTCTTCTGCTTATTTTTGTCAACTAATCCTGTAATGGCTGGTAACTGTTGTCTTAGTTGATGGTCTAATTCTTTCTCATCATTTTTTGCAGGATACCGATTCGGAGAAATTCTTAATGGTCGTTATGAGATTCTTGCTGCTCATGGGAAAGGCGTCTTTTCTACTGTCGTTCGGGCTAAAGATTTGAAGGCTAGACCCGGTGACCCGACAGAAGTAGCTATAAAAATCATTCGTAATAATGATACGATGTGAGTTAGTCTATTAATTTCTCCATTGTGTGCCGACGTTGCTTGTTTTTTTTGGTGTCCTAGTTTTGTTGCTTCTGTTCATCAGGTATAAAGCGGGTATGGAAGAGTTGGTCATATTGAAGAAGCTGGTTGCTGCAGATCCTAAAGACAAGTGCCGCTGTGTTCATTTAATCTCTAGCTTCAAGTACCGGAATCATCTTTGTCTAGTATTTGAGTCTCTATGGATGAATCTCCGTGAGCTCCAGAAGAAGTTTGGGCGTAACATTGGACTCAGCCTCGACGTTGTGAGGCTTTATGCGAAGCAACTTTTCAGTGCTTTGAAGCATCTAAAGAGTTGTGGCGTGCTTCATTGTGATATTAAACTCGACAACGTCTTGGTAAGTGGAATGTTTGAGTATTGTATCTTTTGCCGGCTGATTCACCCACTTTGCATCTGCTGAGAGTAGCTCTTCATTACTTTGCTTTTGTATGCATATGATGACTTTTCTGTATTTAATTGTTAAGGTAAATGAAGCGAAAGACAAGCTGAAGCTTTGTGACTTTGGCAATGCTATGTTTGCTGGCAAAAACGAAATCACTCCATACCTCGTGAGCCGCTTTTATCGCGCCCCCGAGATCAGTAAGTATCAATTCTCAAGATTTGCCATCTATTTATTTTTTGAGCTTCCTTTCACTTTTTTTTGTTTGATGCTCCAATGTTTTGATGCCAAGTAGTTTTATGTATCTGTGTCTTTTGTTTTCTAATGTATTTTTTCTTGTTGCAGTACTTGGCTTGTCATACGATCATCCGATGGATATTTGGTCAGTAGGTTGCTGTTTGTTTGAGCTTTATGCTGGGAAAGTCTTATTTCCAGGCCATTCTAATAATGACATGCTCCATCTTCATATGGAACTGAAAGGTCCATTTCCGAAGAAGATGCTTAGAGAGGTTCGTCTTAAGACACTCTCTATATTACCCCAATCTGAACAAAATCATTCATAGGCTGGTCATTAATTTGCTGTGGACAATTCTGTTATGATGATTGCATTAGGTAGCTGCTTTTATAGTTGTAATAAGTACTGACATGATATAGCTAGTATGGAAACAATAATACTTTTTGTTCTTCTTTTATCACAGGGTGCATGCATTTACATATTAGCATTTTGACCAAGATCTGAACTTCCCTTGCCACTGAAGAGGATCCTGTTACAAAGAAGGTATGTCTTGTAGACCCTTACGCCTGTCTTGTCGATTCCTGATAAACAACCCTTTATAATGATGAATGGTAATAACTTTGCTGTACTTCTAAGTTTTGGATGTGATTGTATTTGTTTGCAGGCTATTAGGAAGCTGATTGTCAACATCAAGCCGAAAGATATCAGTTCAGTAATTTCAGGTGAAGAATTAAAGATGTTGGTTCACTTTAGAGATTTGATGGAGGGAATATTTGTGTTAGATCCTCCAAGGAGAATCACTGTTTCCCAGGCATTAGAACACCCATTCATCACGAAGAAGTGAACGACAATGATGATGTAACACCCCGAATTTCATCACTTCTGTTGAATTTATATTTTGTTTGAAAAAGAAGAGAAGACTTGTTATATCTTTGAAGTCCATTTTTGTTGCATCAAATTTCTCGTTTCCATCTTTTGAATATATGTTGGAATGTTGGCTTCAAGAATCAATAGGTTTTGAATTTGTGAAGGAACTCTCTCAAACTTGTGGTAAGCTTCTTATACAACATCTTTTAGTGAAATATTCAAGTGTTCTTTTGTCAAGGAATTTAATCCTGTTTATGAACTAAACAGTGAGTAATTTGCTCATATCTTTTTACCAATCGTTGGTGTGACATTTTAATATTAATTAAAATATATTATATGTCACATTATATATCATGTTATGTCTATTGGTGGACATTACATTTGTTCTCTTTACTCTAATCAATAGTAGAAGAAAGTGGTCATTAGTAACTTATGTAACCACCAACTCTTCATTTCACTCATTATTCTATCTTTAAGTCTTGTAACTTATGTAACATTAGAGTCATTCATTTGACAAATTTACTACCCACTATCTTCACTTAGTAAAACAATAATTTTTACTCCAGAGTCAGTAGTGGTCTCAAACTTGAACTATGACTGTTTAAGGAAAATAAAGTATTATTGCTTACACACAATAATCAAGGTGTTGACATAAGCTTTAATAGCCAGCACATTACGGCCTTGTGCTATCCCGGTTTTCATGAGTGTTTTTTAGAACAAGCTCATTCTCATAGATAACGACCTACTTTCACACTCACATAGGTGAAATTTGTCAAGGATGCTCCTATAATTTGACATCTCACTCATACGAGATACAGACCTTCATTAAGAGTTCAAAGACTCAACCTCCACAAATCATTATAAGATAAATGCACTCACATCATAGGGATTGAATAAAATTAAGAATAGTGCATTTCACAACAAGTCATCATATGATTCGTTCTTCCCATTGAACCTGGTTATAGGATCTCTAATCCCAAGGTTGGATTTTCTCATATATAGCTTAGAATTTTTTTAGCTTCAATTTCATCTCACTCGATGTGCTTTAGACTCTTTATCTTGCTAAGGCCTTAGTTTATAAATCTGCAAGATTATCACAAATTTTAACACAATTAGTATTGATGGTATATCAATGATCAATATGATCTCATAATATTGTGTTTTCTTCTCATGAGTCTGAATTTACCGTTTAATAACGATTTTGTATTCAACCATTATATTGGTGCTATCACAATTAATCAAAATTAGAAAAATTAATTTCTCAAAATAAAGTGTTTGATATAATAAATCAATTCACTTTTTCACTTGTTGAAGCTTAATTTTTTACTTCAACATCCATAGTAGATAAGCAAACAATATAATTTGCTTTTCTCATCTCCAACAAATAGCACCAAGTTTTTTCATTTGCACCAACAAAATTTTTAAGTATAGCATAATATTATTTTTTTCATAAAACAAGCCACCAAATTTGTACCAAGTAAATTTACTTGATTTGCTTGTACATGCTATACTTTATACACAATATCATATATAGTGCAATTAGTCACATTTCTAGCTCATATCTTTTATTAGGCTAGCAAACTCCTTTCTTTATTTCACCATTTCACAATTGAATCAAAAGGAGTTGCAAGACTCACACAACGAATAAGATTGTACTTCACAAATTTTCAATATTACGTGACTTGACAAGGAAAATTTCATCACATGTTTTATGATATATTTTTTTCATTCCAAGAATGAAATTTATCTCACCCAAAATATTTCATGTTAAATGACTACTCAACATATTTTTCATAATTTATTTATAACTCTCATGTTAGAGCCAAAAATCATATCATTATAGTCAAACACCAACATGTGATTTATTCCACAATAAATATATGCACTTGTAATACTCTTTTTTAAGAGCATTTCTCAAAGATGCAACAATCATTTTTTCACAATGACTTTTTCCTCATTTCATGAACCCCAACTATTTTAAGAATTTAAATACATTTTTTTTCATGAAAAATACAAGGTAAAAAAAGTTTTTTTTCTTTTACCTTTTCTCCACTTGAATTGAGCAAGTAGAAAAATACTTTACCGTACACATCTTCTCTTCCATCTCTTGAAGAGAGCGACGTTGGGCGAAATTATGTTGAGATCCCTATCTTGATATCCGCATTTTTTCAAACCGTAACAAAACATGAATGTCTTGGATTGAGGTGATTCAATAGACTGTAGAAAGATAAAAGAAATATCCATAACTTTCACATGTTTTACAAAAATTCTTAATTCCTCTGTTTACTGTGTGAAAAATGGGGCACAAAGCAGGCAGCGTTTCTGGCAGATTTTATTCTTAAAGTATTATGAATGGTTGTGGCCCATTTAGTTCCCCTTTTGATATTCATCATGATTTGCTTTAAACCTCTTCAGATTTCAGACCCTAAGTGGGTGTTTGGTTGTGTATTAAGGTACTAAAGCTACTTACTCTAGCTAAGGAGGTTGACATAATTGTTTGATTCTTTGCTTTGAGGATCTATACTTCCTTGATGTTGTTTGAGCTCTAGGAACACTAAAGCTTCGACGTTTGCACGTAAACTTGAATTTTCCTTTCAATTTATTTCGCTTAGATATTGTTCCTTGAGACCAAGGGTCTATCAGAAACCACCTCTCTACCTCCCAAGGTAAGGGTAAGTTCAGCTTACATTGTACCCTCCCTAGACCCAACTCACCTCTCTACCTCCCAAGGTAAGGGTAAGTTCAGCTTACATTGTACCCTCCCTAGACCCCACTCACCTCTCTACCTCTCAAGGTAAGGGTAAGTTCAGCTTACATTGTACCCTTCCTAGACCCCACTCACCTCTCTACCTCCCAAGGTAAGGGGAAGTTCAGCTTACATTGTACCCTCCCTAGACTCCACTCACCTCTCTACCTTGTAAGGGTAAGTTTTGCTTACATTGTACCCTCCCTAGACCCCACTCACCTCTCTACCTCCCAAGGTAAGGGTAAGTTCAGCTTACATTGTACCCTCCCTTGACCCCACTCACCTCTCTACCTCCCAAGGTAAGGGTGTTATTTCTTTTGCAGGGATAAAAATGAAATTGTATCGCAGCGATAGCGTAGCCGAATAAACCAAACAAAATATTCACTTCTTATTTTTTTGAGTGAAGATCTGGTATTATGTCAAGAACAGAAGGATTCTCCCTTACAACATCTACCAAAAAACCAGTTGTACTTGCATCAAATGAGAAGCCCCTTCCATCCATTTCCTTCATAAAAGATGCCATTTCACTAATTTTGTTGCACCTGAGAAATCCTTGCACAATAACATTATAAGTGACATTGTTTGGAGAACAACCGTTGTCTTCCATTTTTCTTAGAATATATTTAGCTTCATCAAACAACCCTTCAAGACAAAATCCATTAATCATTACAGTGTATGTTCTCACATCCGGGAGTAATCCAATGAAAGAAAGCTTCTTGAAAACAGCATGCGCTTCGTTGAGTTTACCATTTTTGCACAATCCGTTAATGACAACCCTATAAAATGCAATATTAGTATATTCTTTGTTTCTTTCTAACTTATTAAAGAGTGCCATAGCTTCTTCAACAAGTCCGTACTTATAATAACCATTGAGCAAAGTGACATGAATGTATATATCAGGCTTGGTCCCTGCAGATAGCATCTCAGCGTAAATTTTCTTTGCATCACTAGTTCTTCCAACTTCAAAAAGACCTTGCAAGATCGTATTGTAGTTAACGATATCAGGTTTCGATCCCTTTTGAGAAATTTCACAAAACAATTGCATGGCCTCATCCACTTTCTTTTTCTTACAGTATCCCTTTATTAGTATGTTATAGCTAAAAATGTCAGTCTCAAGGCCCTTCTCTCTCAAGCTATCAAAAATTCTCCTTGCTCTACCTAGTTGACCACGCAAACAATATCCATCCATCAATGCATTGTAGGTGATTATATTAGGCTCTACACCCTTTTCGACCATGTGTTTCATTACTTCCTCGGCATCTTTGACTTTCCCTTCTTTGCATAGTCCATCTGTTAGTATGTTGAAGGTATGCACATTTGGATACATATTTTAAGGTTCACCATCTCTGAGAATAAAGTTTTAACCTTTTCCCACTGACCGAGCTTACACAAACCATCAATTATTGAATTATATGTGACTATGTTTGGAGGAATGTCTTTCTGCTTCATCTCGTTCAGAATGTTGATAGCAACATCTAAGTTTCCATCTTTGCAAAGAGCATCTATAACAATGTTGTAGATATATATGTTGGGCTCAGTGTTACCTTGTTCCATTAACCGGAGCAAACTTAAAGTCTTCTGAGTATGACCCCTTTTGCTTAGCCCATTCATGACGATTGCATACGTGACTTCGTTAGGCTCACAAATCTGGTCTCTCACCAACTTCTTGAACAATTCAACTGCATCTTTGACCTTATTTTCAGCAAATAATCCCTTTATTAGAGTGTTAAAGGCGACAACATCAAACGGAATGCCATTCTTCAAGTAAATGGGTAACACTGACGATGCACAATCAGCACGATACATCAGGCAATAACTATTAATCATGCTACTTAAGATGAAATTACTAATTGGAATGCCTAATTTCCGCATTTGTCGAAAAAGAGAAAGGACAGCAGAGTAATGTTTCATCTTTATCATATTGTTAAAAAAATTAGAGAAATCAGCAACTGAAGGAAGAGGCTTCATTCTAACCATTTGATGGAACAGAGTAACAGCATCATCTAAATTGCTACTATTTACACCAAGTTTATCCTTCACTGAAATTGATTTTTTACTGTAATGGCATGAAGAATAAGCTCTAAATGTAAATGCCGAACCAGAAATGGAAGAGATAAAGGGAAAACCATTGCAATTCCGCAGAGACATTTTCTTCATCTTCTTCAATGGCTGTATCTCCGTGTGCCCTAATTTTGCAAGAACCTTATATACAGCTTATTAAATTTAAATTAACAATACAATTTGTAATAACTATCCAAACAAGGTAGTATCATTACATTGTTAATTTATTTTTTTCATTTTATCTTCGGGTTATTATTTAATAATTTTATTTTATATTATTAATTTTTTATAATAATTCTATCGTCTAACCTATTTTTATTTATAGTGTTATAAATTTATTCTTCAAATTATTGATGTATGATATTATGTAACAACATGATTGATACATTTCATTCAAATATTATATTAATTAAAACAATACAACACATTATGTAATAATATATAACAATCATCCAAACAAGTTGCAATTAATACACTATGAAGGGTTGTTTGATTACTCGTTAAAAAGTAAGTTATTTATGTATTAAAATTAATATAACTAATAACATGCTTAGTAGTATTCTAGTTGCTATGCATAAAATTAAATACATTAATTGATTACCAATTTACAATCTCACAAATTAATACACGTATATAGGAGTGTGCATCGATCGGTTCGGTTCGGTTTTTCGGTTTTCGGTTTTCAAATATGCTAACCCAATAAAAAATTAATAAGATATTTTTTTATCGATTTTCGATTTATCGATTTTTGGTCGTTATCAGTTCGGTTTTCGGTTTACCCAATAAAAAAATATCCGTAAAATATTATATGACTTCTCACTTCTTTAAATGTTTTGATATAGTGAAACAAGAAAGATAGTGAGAAATTGCATTAATAAGAGAAAATATAGTACGAAGGTTATAATTACATGTCACCGCCAAAACATAGTATGAATTTTTTTATGTTAATCAAATTACAAACATTTACAAAGTTGCAAAAGCTACAACCTACAATTACAAACTAAAACTAAAATCAAGTAGTCCAACAAGACTAAAACTAAAATCAAATAGTCCAACAAGACTAAAACTAAAACTAAAATCAAATAGCTACAATTGTGAACCCTTACTTTAGTCTTTAGGTTTTGATTAAATAGTAAAGACTAGTATAGCGGTCTAGTGTGAAGTGGGTAGAGTACTAATAATTTGATATGGTTATAGTGTCTAGTTATATATTAAATTATTAATATCTAATAGTAAATTATTAGCGTCTTATTGGGTTATCGGTTTACCCAATAACCCAATAGTAAAAATCGATATCGAACCAATAACCCAATAACTTTTTTTTATCAACTTATTAAAAATCCAATAACCCAATAACAATAAGTCAATAACATTTTTTTGGTTCGATTTATTGGTCGGTTCGATTTTTGCACACCCCTACACGTATAAATGTATAAACTAGGTGAGATCTATTTACTCCCCCTTGTCCCTACTTACTTGTCAATCTTTGACTTGACACACCTATTAAGAAAATAATACTGATATAGTGAGTTTACTATTTTACCCCTGTTAATTGATAGAATTTCAAAATTAATTTACTCATTTTAGGGGTTCTACTTTTTTCAAAAATATTAACTCTCTAAATAAATTGAGCGTATAATAAGTAAAAAAATATTATTTTTTCTTGATTTGTCAAAAATAACAACTAGAAAAGAACAAATAAAAAATTAAAATTGGATAAGTAAAAAGGTTATATAGGGAAAGAAAGAAAGGAAGTATACTACATGAATAATTAAGGCTTCATCCAAGTGAATAACTCTAAACAAGGGGAAAATAAGCAAATACCCCATAAAAGTAAAATAATTACAAACATATATCCCTTTACATTCACACCCCACTAAATAATTACAATATATACCCCCTTACTAATTTCGCTTAACTGATACTAAATTAGTATCATATATTGTATTGGTATCATTAAGGCTGATAATTTCGCTTAACTGATACTAAATCAGTATCATATACTATATAGGTATCATTAAGGCTGATAATTTCGCTGAATTGATACTATATATATATATATATATTGTATTGGTATATATATATTTTTATAGTATCATTGACTAATGAGTAATTTTTGAATAAGAAACCTTAATTAGTATCAGCTAAGCGAAATTATCAACCTTAATGATACCAATACAGTATATGATACCGATTTAGTATCAGTTAAGCGAAAATTATCACCCTTAATGAATGGAGGGTATGGACTGTAATTATTTATGAGAGAGTGGGTATTTCAGAAATTACTTTGTATTTGAATATGAACTTGTAATTATTTTAAATTTTATGACCTATTTATGTAATTTTCCCAAAAAACAACCCCTTATGGGTGATTTGTTATGCATGAAATAACTCATACTTAAAATATATATTTTAATTATGTGGGATGATAAGATAATAACTACACACAATAATCAGTTTGGCCATACTTTTACAATTAATTTATTTTGAAAAATGTTATTTTTAAAAGTGGTTTTAAAAAAATATTTTTGATGAAAAACAACATGTGTTTGGGTAATAAATTTTAAAAAACACTTTCGAAACAATTAGTATTTAATAAAAAAAATTCATTTATCACTATCCTTTTTTATAACCCATGATATTCGAACCAACTATCGCATACTTGTTTCCTCCCCGCAATAAATACTAGATACTTTTATCTGTAAAACTAAAATAGATGGAAAGAAATCACATACTATTTTCGGACAAGATATCCCTAAAATCCTGATAAAAGCCTAAGCATCTACCTAATGCTACCACCTTCATAATTCCCTATGCTATATAGTATTACACCGACTACATTATCTCAAGAGATTCAGAAACTGACTATAGAAAATTCGTATAGTCAATTCTAACTGATTTGAAACAGAGACATGGATGATTGACACTTCCTTTTTATAAGGATGGAACCACCTCGACTATTTCACTAGATGCCTGCTATCTCCCACCATCACAAATACTAGATGAAGAAAATTACTAAATGTTATCTCTTCCCCTTGTTTTCACTTAGCAGGTATTCAAATACCTTCAAAATCTCTAAACACTACATTAAATTAACCATAGAATTATTAAGCATATAGCATCCAGTAAAATCAGAATGGTAGATCTCTTTATCAAAATAAAGTCAACTCTACAATTGTAAACTGTCTAAAGAATTTTCCGAAATTGCAAAATCAACTATTAGTGACTAGTTGCACCAGTTGATGAAATGTATGTTCCAGAACCAATGTCGCTCGATAAAAATACAAAACTGATGTTTCGATTCTTTTATCGCTGAGAAAAAGCATCACTTGTTAAGATGCTTTCAATTTTAATCTTGTGCTCATATGCTAATACCTAATCCCTGTTTAAGCTGGCCTCCTCTATTCTCCAACTGTGAGTCCAAAACCGAACTTGTAGTCTTTCTTTTTGTGATCGACCTGAACAAGCGATAAGGAACACAGTTAGGACACCAATGGAAGTCATTCTACCAAACTGTGAGATCGGATTCCAACAAGTATAAGCATGAAGGAGGGAAATAGATAAGAGGGGTGTGCCCCTAATATAAGAGTTTCAATCCATGCACTAGCTGCCTTAAGAAATTTCACGGTTATCCGAAGGAAAAGAAAACAAGAATAGGTGAAACTTAGAACATGTATGTTGTAAAGGAGCTACAACAAGATTTTAAAAAAATTCATATGCCACTAACCTCAGCTGAAAGAATGAAATTAAGACCCATGTTCAAGCGCTCTTCCAAGAAAGCAGCTACACAACCATTGGAATCAATCTTCCCTCTGAGACGGCACTGTGATGCACGCATAATGTTGATTCAGTAAACATTAAAGTCAAGAATGAGAAAGGTTGATTAGATGTCCCAACATGGTCGGCAATGCAGTCACAAATATAAGATTAACTTAATGAGCTTTCATAAATCATAACCCCTTGCAAAACGCATAACAACAGCCCACAAAAAGTTTCTACATGTCTTTGCACCCAAGGGTGACCTAATAGTCAATGAAGTGATTTGAGAACCATGAGGGGTCTCTGTTCAAATCTCAGCAAGAGGCAAAAACACTAGTTGATTTTTCCCATCCATCTAATAAGCCTAGGTGGACAAAAATTACTCGGTACATGTATTGGTCGGAGGTAGTAGGTACACATTGGAATTAGTCGAGGTGCGCACAAGTTGTCCCCGACACCACAGTTATCCAACAACAACAACATACCCCGTGTAATCTCACAAGTGGAATCTAGGAAGGGTAGGATGTATGCAGACCTTAGCCCTACCTTTGTAGAATAGAGAGATTGTTTCTAATACACCCTCGGCTCAAAAGGAATATTATCAAAACATGATGGCAAGAAAATATGACAACCAAATAGCAAGATACAAAGTAAATGCAACAATAGATAGTAAATACACATAGAAGAATAAGGAACTACACACTTACCAAATAACACCACTAGGCCCTTCCCTCTACCACATAAAGTGCAACAACACTAGCCTACCTACTAACCTTCTATCCTAATTCTCGACTTCCATACTTTCCTATCTAGGGTCATGTCCTCAATAAACTGAATTTGTGCCAAGTCATGTCGGATCACCTCACCCAGCTCTTTTTCGGCATACCTCTACCTCTCCTAACTTCTGCTATAGCCAATCTCTCACACCTACTAACTGACGCATCCGTGCACCTCCTCCTCACATTCCCAAATCATCTCAGTTTCACTTCTCGCATCTCATTTTACACATTTAGGTTAATAGCACCGAATTTCCCCGACTCTATCATAATTAGGAGTCACGGTATTTAGGTCAATTTACCTTGTATACCACTTCGGGGAGAACACCCCATACGCATGTGATATCCCAAAAAAGAGTAGAAAATCTAAGCAGAGATGATTCTCTACAAAAGACTCCTAATTATCTACCTTACCACACTTAGGTACATCGGATTCCTAACAGGGTTCAGTATTCTGAAACTCTCAACACTACAGAAACAAGATGTCACATCGCAAAAAGAAATGAGATGTCACATAGCAGAAAGATATGAAAGAGAAAACATATGAAAACCGCTAGTCCATATATCTTAGCTGAAGAAAGAGTGGTAAATTAGGAAGCAAGAACGAAGGGCTGCAGGGCTGCTACAAATATATGGACTCACGGGCACACACCAATTCGGTCCATGCAATATACAGGGAAGACGTGGTAGTCGGTCTTTAACATAAACTGGATTATAATGCTAGAATGGTTCTACCATCAAGGTGTCGAAAACTAAGGCAAGGTGTCTAACCTAAGGGTAAGAAATGATCTATTGGAGTCTGCATGCAATCCTTTTTAAAAAGAAAACGACAATATTGAGGTATTAAATTTGGAGCGTTCATTTTTCACTAGATTCAGGACAGTTGCAGCAGGTTAGAAACTAGGAAAAAATTACACCCTTCTCAGAGCAAGGGTCTCTCAAAGCCAACAGGAAACTGCAAAACTGCTGGAAATGCACAGGAGTTAAAGTACGAAAGACAAACAGTAGCCTGCAGGAAATCAAGTTAGATTTTCGGAAAGAATTTACAACAAAAGGTTACCTGCCGAAGGATGTAATCATAACCAAAGCTTGCTGTTACATCTCTTGACATGTAGTTGTACATAAAATCTGATGCTAGAGACACCTGCATGGAAGAAAAGAGTTCAAGAAAAGCAAGTCACAAATGCAATTGTTAAGATACTAGTGACTCTTACAACCTTATCAGAAATTTTCTGAACATAACTCAGTGCAACCATTCCAGTACTAGCAACTTGCCCTGCAGCAACCTGCAGATAAATTAACAAACACTGAATAATGTGAAAACCATTAAAAAAAAAACCTGGAAAGATGAAAGACACCTACAAAAAAGACAACTACAAGAAATTAATGCTGGTGAAATCGACAAAAGAAAATATAATAGATATGTTCTCTTTGGGAGGGTTTATACTCAGAAACATGAATATTTTGATGTTCCTGTTTAACATAACATTGAAAATACCAAGTCAAAACGATATAGTACAAATCCTTTTGCATCTGGAAGACCTGCAGTTCAATTTTATTCTAGAGCTATTCATACAACAGATGAAGGAGAATAATGACACTGCCCTTGATGTTATAGCTACTGAAAAAACTTACTCAGACAAAGCAATCAATCAAATGTCTAACTGGGGCATGATACATATTAGTTTTCTGGAAGGACTTTAACTGAAGTTAAATAGAAGTCCTCAATCAACTGAAATAGTTAGCAAGTACCAAAAAGAACTAATTGTAAAACAGCAATGAAATTCAAGCTGCTACCATGTATTACCAACACAATAACAGTAATTACAACTACTCCTCAATCCCAAACAAGTCATTCATCTTTTGAACAAATATTATAATGCCTCGAATCCAGATAAAAAATTATCTAACATCTAGTAATAGGCAGAATACCATTTTATCTGTGTTGTAGCGAGCAGCATAACCAATGCCAGATTTCCGATGCTGACCAGCCCAGAACACTTCCCCACCCAGAGACAAATGTGTACCGACACTCTGCAAGAGCACGTAAAGGTTCAGTTAGCAAAGCTAAAAACATAATACCACACAATTTATCTCCATATGATATTGACCCTCAATAAGGAGCTTTACTCATTCTCTGGTATTTAATACGAACCACAAGGAATCCATGATTGACCAATAGGTGGTAGATGATATCAAACCAATTTATCAGATATCCCCGCAGCCCGAAGGGACAAAAGCAAAAAATAATATTGCTATAGCATTTGCAATTTCCACTCTTTTTCAATAAGTAAAGTCCATTACTGTCTCAACTCTCCAATTTATAGAGGATGACACTAAGTTTGTACTTTGTAGTCGAGCGGCCACCAAGGAACAAAACCCAAAGAAGCAAATTACTAATAGCAACCTTTTATAAGAAGATTTAAACACAGCCTTTTATAACTATTGATAATATGTAAGAAACTTCACCATAAAGAAGAGCATAAAGCAATGGTACCTGTAGAAGCTCACCTATACACATTGTGCCCAATTATTTAAAGAATTCATCTTTTAATTCCAAAACATTTTCCAGCAAAATGAGCCAATGTGAGTAGGGACATTTAAATTAGAGTAATCCAGGTTGCCAACCATCAAAGACATAGGGGAGGGCCCATCCTCTTTAAAAGGGGCTTATATCTGCACTATCCTTGCCATACTTTCCTAGTCTATTCAGATCTTTCCTCCCACTGACACAAATAGACCATGCAGAGTTAAGACAACTAATCCGACAACTATGAACAAGGAATCTCCACGTGAAGTCTTCCGCCAAGGGATGACCTCATCAAAACAAACTCTCAATTACACAAAAATAAACCACATATATGCCTAACCACCACTATCCATAATGCTCGTTCACACCCAAAACCATGTGTCTACCACACCGCTCTTAGCGCTTTGCTTGGTTTTCCATCATCCAATCCACAATAAATCAAATGAAACCCCACCTAAAAAACTTCGCTGGGATACAATTGAAAGAAAAGGATCCTTTATGTACCCCCAAACACACCGTGAATGCATATAGTCTCACAAAAAAAAACAATTTTAGTTGATGTCAATTGATCCCTCATTACGGTCCAGAAAGAAGTGCAAATGACAAACTTGAACTCATGACATTTCTTACCAAAACAATGACGTCAAACAGATGTCACAATTACAGCTACTCGTTGGCTAGCTTAAATAACAGTGTAAATGATGGTGGAAATTGTCTACTATTTCAGTTGGTCGTTCTGGTGAGAAGGTAAATGATGGAGGTTTCCTTTAAATTGGAAATGTTTTACTTTTGTAAAGTAATGGGTATGTAGTTGATGCAGATTGAGTAGAATGACACTGTTCTCGTCACAGAGAACATTTTGTGGCCAAAGGGAGTACAGAGTGGTTGGCAGTCCCTTCTTGTCATCAGGGGTTGAGGGAACAGGAGGAGGTCTAGATACTAAAGCTAATAATTAGTAAAGAAACACTTAAAAAGTATTTTTCTAAGTTATCAAGGAGTTGTTAGAGAATGTGACCCACATTAATCACTAGTGTCTTCTTCTCTTCTTAGCATTTAATCCAATTAAGTAATCTGATTTTTCACAAACTACATTACCATTGATCTCTTATTGATGCTATAACAACTCCTGATGGTTCTCTTTGCTCTCTCTCCCACTCACTAGGCTTTTAATTCCAGTTGACAGCACAATGTCACACATTATTATCTTTTCATTTTTAAACCTAAACGCACACTTGTGAGTGATAAAACACTATTCCAACTCATCGTATCAAGTACGACAAAATTTACTGAACCTTTGAAACTTCACGATACATCGTGTAACTTGAGGACATAAATGTCTGACGCATTATAACAGTTCATATACATAATGGACTGAGCAAAGGTCATTTACTTTCTGACATACTTGATATATCCCCACAAGTGGGACCTGGGGAGGATGAAGTGGTGTATGCAGACCTTACCCCTACCTTTGTGGGGTAGAGAGGTTGTATCCGATAGACCCTCGCCTCAAGAAAAACGTTTTCTAGAACAGTTTGGGAGAAAATGCCAGAGTCGAACGCTATGATGGAAATATTGAAGAAAAATAAGCATTGACAGCAATGAGGAGTAACAATACCTGGATGTAGCTGGCTCCAAGTAATGCACCATTGCCAAGTTGAAATTGAGTCCTGTAGTCTTTACCCTTATAAACAACAACAACGAAAATATAAAACAATCATTATTCCCAAGTCAAATGGCCTGCAACATGGTATGAAAATAGTAAAACTTGAATGAAATAGGAATAGTGACCAGAATAGCCTGGATGGATCAATTAAATCTTATGAATTATATGCACGAATATCCTTGCATAAACAGAGAGAATAATTACCTTGTAATCGAAATTAACCATGCCATGTGACATGTGTGGTTCACCAGTCAGCTGTTAAGAAGATAGTAATTATGAGACATACAGTCGCTCCACATAATTATGGAAGGGAAAGCAACAGTTGCAGATATCATTTAATACCTGACCATTGGCTTTCAATGAAAGATTCTCAGACAAATCACACTTCACCCTAGCATTCACCCTACCATCTGTCATTACTCTCCCAATAAGCATCATCTGTAGCATTAGTAGGATGTCATTGTCGCCACTATTTGATCCTCAATGAGTTCAGGCACTTGGAAAAATAAAATTCAACTACAGACCTGTGGATCTATAAAGTTGGCACCAAACTCATAGTGCGCAGTTGGTATTTTGACGATGTCTGCAGACTGAGTAGGAAGTTCTGTAGGCCCCATAAAAACACTGATAAAAGGTAAGAACACATTTGTTATCACTAAGAGAACACCTCTTCCCCTCGAGCAATGGAGGGAACATAGCTACAAATATGATATATTTGTCGAGTATATAAAATCTACCTATGACTGAGTGAAAATCTCTGATTAAGTCCTTTGGTAAAATCAAAACGCAGTCCTTCAAAAAGCTCGGGCTTTAAAGACACTGCCAATAGAGACATGAATTAGTTATTTCCTTCACAAAAACAATAACAATAATATAGGAGTGTCACATTTAAGAGCACCAAAGCTGATTACATATGAACATGAAAGGAAACACTATAACTGCAATAGAAGCACTGCATTAATTTAACTTTTTAGTGGTTTCAACAACCAGCTCTCCAGGTTTTGATAAAGAAGACTACTGGACACAACTTTACATGTACACAAAATGAATCGAACAACTATTAGCCCACCCTCTTTTCCCAAATGCAAGGTTGAATTAGAATGTAGAGGCAGTATTTATTGCTAAACCTAGAGCATTCACAACAAACACACAACTATACACAATCTCAAACCAGTTGAGGCCAGATATATGAATCTTTTTTATCCATTCTGCTCTCTATGCAAGCCCATTTCATTCCATACTAAATATAAATAATTTCTCCAAATCTTAGACTTATTCCTCTATAAATATCTAACTAGAATACAATGAATACTGAAAAAAAAAACCTAATGTAAGTGTAACAACAATAACTACGCCTTAGTCCCAACTAGTGTTATCGCATATATGGATCCTCACTTCCATTGTGTTCTATTCTTAGCTCACATGATTACGAGAGATTGTATGTGTTGTGATACAACTTCTGTCCATGTAGTTTTAGGTCTATCGCATCTTCTTTTTTCTCAATTTATGTGTATCATCCTTGTGGGGGCATGCTAATCTTATCTACTCTTTATTATCTTCCATCATCAGATTGTCATATGCAGTTCTATACTAGTTCCATGGGGATCGTGCTAAGCCCAGAGCCCCAGACCCAAACTCAAAATATAGGAGTAGTAATTTTAATTAAAGAAGTACAATTTGTACCATATTTTTACTTTATAACTAATATAATCTAATGGCACGTTAAACATATCTTGTTGATAAGTCTTCATAATTATTAAAATTCTTAATCACATAATTGAATAACTTTAAATAAAAAGTTATTTATGAGGAAGTAAGTTTGGCCGGAGAACTAGAAAATATCAAAACGACACAAGTGATTCGATATTTCATTAAATAATCTGATTTAAAATATGTAAATAATTATAAATCAATGAAGATCATAAATAAAAAATTATTGGTATTTTTATGAATTTGTGAGCATGTAATTTCTTAGTTATAGATAGAAATGAATTTATTTCGATATTTATTATGTTCTAATTTCACTCATTATTTCATGTGCCAAGAGTTCTTGCAAAATTCATTTGTTGTAACACTGGATATATTGTTGTTGTATAGGATCATATATAATTTACCCCCGACCCCACTTGTGGATTACAGATTACACTAGGTAGGTTGTATAGAATCATCTATTACAACAAAAGTTTCAATGATTGTAAATGTATACTATAATAGTTATAACTTCAATTTAGAGACTTCACATATATTATAACTCAATAACGATCTTACAAGGATATTAATAAATAATAATTGAAGTACATTAATGACGTACTCCATTCAGTCCATTTAACTTGTCATGTTTATTTTTACACGCCCCTTAAAATACCCTATCCATCCCATTTAATCATCGTTTTAGCTTTTTTCATGCCCAATAAGAAACATAATAAAAACAAGGTATTACCTATTGAGTTACCCTATTTATTAGAAGTTTTTTGAGAATTGAACAATATTAAAAAGAAAAAGAACTATGAGGGTATAGTTGAAAATGCTTGCATACTTTAATTTTATACTAGAAAATGTTTGGGGTTAATTTTTTTGAGTTGAAGTAACAATTAATTTAAAACGGAGGGAGTATTAAATAAAAGGTAATCTAATAAGTGGCAAGAAGAGATTCATACAAAGTTACAACTAGGTTACACCAATTACAGAGGCCAGGGTGGAAACAATCTTAGGAATAAGAGTTGGGGCAAAAATGGGAATATGCAAGAAAAAAGAAACATCAACTGCCATGTGTGGCAACTTCACATCACCAAAGAATTGGAATTCTGGATTTACCCCGATGAGGACTACAAAATTATTATTCTCCCTTAAAAAATAGTGCCATACAATCATAGACGGCCTTCTCTTACTTTGGCATTCTACATGTGCTAATTTTATCCTTTATAGGACATGATCATTCCTAATCTATTTTCTTATATCAAGTACAGTATAATTTTGTTGATAAGGGAGAAAGCTCCCGTATACAAGAGCTATACCAAAAAAAAAAAAGAGAATCAACAAAAACATATGATATAAGAACCTCGAGTGCACCAAAAAGACAAAACATTTATGAAATTAGTCCTTGGATGTATGAAATCAAGTTCCTTCCTTTCAAAAGCTCTTCTACGACTTCACATTCATTTTAACATCTAGATTTTAGTGACACTGATCTTAGGATATACATGGCCTTGTAGACCCAACATTCACTATCATATAAATTATTCCTCGGATGTACGAAATCATGTTCTTTCCTTTCAAAAGCTCTTCTACAACTACACATTCATTTTAACATCTAGATTTTAGTAACATTGATCTTAGGATATACATAGCCTTGTAAACCCAACATTCACTATCATATAACATTGTTCCTCTCAAAATCTACAACCACTCTACAAAACTAATTTTCATTTTGTTAGGTTTCTTCTTGCCACATTACACGCTTGTACGAGTCCTCTATTTTAGTTATCTTATATCTTATTATATTATGTCATTTACCTAGAAGACTAAATCTAAATACCTAGATTGTGTTGTTCTCGCATCACCTTCCTTCTTATGCAAGTTATACTTTACGATACATATATGGTTTAACTTTCCATCCTACAATTCCAACTTTTTCGATCCACTTGTCAGTCATTTTGTCAATAAGACAATTTCATTTGTACATATCTTGCAGACTTGAACCATGAAACCTAATTCCTACATCATTGGATGCGACATAATATTATAAGTTAGAACTCCATACTTTTAAATCACATTTTCAATTCTTAGAATACGCTAAAGCAATCTGCAGACAACAAGAAATGAAATACTGCTCAATTACAAGATCCGCTACATAAATATTCTACATCTATTTTAGTTATCATATATCTTATTCTATCTTGTCATTACCTAGAAGACTAAATCTAGATGTCTAGATTGTGTCATTCTCGCATCACTTTCCTTTTTATGCAAGTTATATTTAGGATACATATATGGTTTATGGTTTAACTTCCCATCCTACAATTCCAACTTTTTTTATCCGCTTTTCAGTCATTTTGCCAATAAGACAATAGCGTTTGTATGTCTTGCAGAATTGCACCATAAACCTAATTCCTACACCATCGGAAGCGACATAATATTAAAAAGTTAAAACCCCATACTTCAAAACACATTTCAATTCTTAGAAACGCAAAGGAACCCAATCTGCAGATAACAGGAAATCAACTATTACTGAATTACAGGATCCTTTACATAAATCTTCTACATTTATTTTAGTTATCTAATATCTTATTCTATCTTGTCATTCACCTAAAAGACAAAATCTAGATGTCTAGATTGTGTCGTTCTCGCATCACCTTCCTTCTTATGCAAGTTATATTTACGATACATATATGAATTTAACTTCCCAACCTACAATTCCAGCTTCCGATCGACTTGTCAGTAATTTTGTCAATTAGACAATATCATTTGTATATATCTTACAGACTTGCACCATGAAACCTCATCCCTAACCATTAGAAGCAACATAACATTAAAAGTTAAAACTCCATACTTAAATCACATTTCAATTCTTACAACACGCAAAGCAATCTGCAAACAACTGAGAGCTTCTCAATTACAGGATCCGGCTACATAAATCTTCTACATTTAATCCACTCTACTCCAAACCATTTACCGCCACATCCTTATAAATCATATACATCCATTCCAATTTCATTAAATCTTAAAAGCAACAACTGATCATAGGCGAGAAGGAAATGATAGCAATACTACCTGAGAGCTTCTCAATTACAGGATACCTAAACCTTCTACACCTAAACCACGCTATTCCGAACCATCTCAACTATACCGCCACATCCTTATAAATCATAAATGTCCATTTCACTCTACTCAAATCAATTCCATTAAATTTAAAAGCAACAACGGATCATAGGCGAGAAGTAAATGATAATAATACTAACTGAGAGCTTCTCAATTACAGGATCCAGCTACATAAATCTTCTACATTTAATCCACTCTATTCCGAACCATTTCAACTATACCGCCACATCCTTATAAACCCTATACATCCATTTCTCTCTACTCAAAACCGATTTCGTTAAACTTTAAAAGCAACAACTTATCATAGGTGAGAAGTAAATGATAATAATACTAACTGAGAGCTTCTCAATTACAGGATCCGGCTACATAAATCTTCTATATCTAATCCACTCTATTCCGAACCATTTCAACTACACCACCACATCTTTATAAATCCTATCCATCCATTCCTCTCTACTCAAACCGAATTCATTAAAATTTAAAGCAACAACTAATCAGAGGCGAAGTAAACGATAACAATAATACTAACTGAGAGCTTCTCAATTACAGGATCCGGTTACATAAATCTTCTACATCTAATCCACTCTATTCCAAACCATTCCAACTATACCGCCACATCCTTATAAATCATACACATCCATTTCTCTCCACTCAAAACCGATTTCATTAAAATTTAATAGCAACAAATGATCAGAGGCGGACTAAAAGGATAAAAATACTAACTGAGAGCTTCACGATGGATTTCTTCATAAGGAATTGGACAAGGCAAGTTCAGGTAATCAACTTTCTCTTTCTCCGATTCGACCGCCGTCGACTTTGAATTCGCCGGTGGAACTATAACTGACGGAGGAATGAGAGTAGCCATTACACAAAAATAAATTAATAAGAAAAAGAAGGAAGAAATTTGATTCTGTTTTCCTTCTTCTTCCTCCTGACTGCGGCTATAAAGGAAGAAAAGCTCAGTAGAGTGAGAAAAGAAGTAAAACCCTTCGCCTAAATACAGAAAGAAATAAAACCCTTAAAACTAACTTCGGTAGACCCGACCCGTTTTTGAGTGGCTTCATTTTTCATGTGACATCTGGATGTACTTTTTTTTTCTTCTATGAAATGGGATTTACACATCTGAATATTAAGATGTTGTCTCTGGATCTGAACACTTAATTATTAGGAAGGTTTGTTTTCAATATCTGAATGTACATATGAAACTAAACGCTATATCAATAAAATATTATAAAAATCTAATTTTAGTAAAATATAATTTTTTTTAATAGAAAATAATATTTTGAATATTTTTATTGTAATAAGGTAATATGATTTATCTTTTAAGAATTTAACATTAAGTTACATTATTAATATGGCTATTCTTTGCACTCAAAAACTTTGAGAATCTAATATAATACAATATAAAATAATTTATATAGAGTAGTAATATATTATTTATGAAGACATTTTATTTTATAATAGACATTTGTTATTGTTATCGATTAAATAATAAATACTTTCTTATTTTCTGGAACCTTGCTAAATATTATACCATGGGAGTGCTTATCAATTCAAATATATTGATTAATTTATGAAAGTAAAAGGCGTATATTAAGTTAATAAGAATAAATGAAATTATAACGGTAAGCATGTAATTAACATTAATTAAATAAGAAAACAAAGTGACTTTTGTGACTTGTTGTGATGTAGTTGATTTAAGATAGGAGTCTTATTTTTTAGTCTGAATGGTGTTAAGACTGTGTTACAGATCTGATTCATTCAGATTTATTCAGACTCATTAAGAGGTTATAAGGAAATAAAACAAATAAATTTAATGAACTGAATCTGAATAATTAAGGTTCAGTCCTAAAAAACAAACACACTTAATGAGGCGAATCTGAATTATTAAGATTGAGACCCACATTAAGTGCAAACAAATAAGGCCTTATACTCCCTCTGTCTCAATTTATGTGATACTTTTCATTTTTCGAGAGTTAAATAATTTAAGTTTGACTGAAAATTTGCGTGTGAAATCTTCAATTTTTTTGAAATTAAATTTATAATTTGTAAACTACGTAAAAAGTACTATAAGTCACAATAATTGATAATTCAAAATAATTAAAAGATATATAAAAAAAAAATCGATCAAAAGTAGACTTGTTTGAATCTCGAAATCCGAAAAATGCCACATAAATTGAGACAGAGGGAAATTATATAAGTACTAGTTTTAGACATGTTATTGCATTGCATGTGTATATCACGTTAATATTTCTAAAACCTATACATTAGGCTAAGAGGATAAATATATATGAGATTTAAATAGTATCTGTATGTTTGCAAGATATATATTACTCCATATGTCTACTTTTAATTGTTATGTTGCGCTTTTCGCAAGTCAATTTGACTAATTTTCAAAGCTAAATTAGATTACATTGCTTCGATATTTTAAACAAAATTTAGATTTTCAAAAACTGTACGAAAATATTATAAATTTCAATTTTTTGCATATCAATATGATGAAAAAATACATTATAAAATTTAGTCAAAATTATTATCGTTTGACTCTAAAAAAGGAAATTATGACAATTAAAATTGGGCAGATGTAGTATATACTTACTATCGATAGTATATAAACACTCTTAAACTATAAATTTTTACATGGAGTTACCTTGTTTATATATATATATATATTTACTTTGTATTATCTGCTTACTACATTATTGTTGCCTGTTCACATTTCATATACTAAAACTAGCTAATTCAGATGGCTATTTCGCGACCTCAATTATGGGACACGCGATATCTAAATCGAAGGGCGAGTTAACTTCTCCTGGAAAGTCATGGTTTCTTTCCTATCTCGTTGTCCATCTTTTTAGACACGGACATTTTGGACTTTAGACTTATATTTTCTTGTTGGGGTTACATCCCGTTATCCGAGATTTGTTAGATGTTTTGGTAGTATAAATTTTAGGGAGTTAATTTTGCAATTGATTTCGATATTAATTGAGTTTAGGAGAATTCGATTTAAAAAAATTTAAAACTGTTTTTCCTAGTGTTTTATATCATGACTTTGTTTCTAGATGGTTTGATGGGTTGAGTTTGGGTTGGTAGTTGGTTGTTCCACCGAAGGATTAGTATAAATTTCACTCACGACATGTCAGGATTGTAACAAAGAGATTGTAGGGCAATCATATGTTCCAATAAATAGTTGGAATTATAATTATCACTTTAGTCTGCGTCATATTTTTTTTAAAGATCTCCATTAAGTGAATTGAGATATTATATATCACTAGCATTGCAATGAAGCTTTAGAATCTAAGTTGTACTTATTTGAACGATCAGAACTTGGTCATTCTAATGTGTGGATCAGTTGAAGCAGTGTTAGTATAACCTCAAACAATAGTTTACGTGTTTATCTTAAAAGGTATCAGTGTACAAGTTCTAGCAGGAGCCAAAACTCATTCTCTACCTCTGCCCCTACATTAACCACAAATGCATGTCATCATCATTTATGAGAGACTGAAGCAAAAAAAAAATGTAAAGTTCAATAGTTAAAATAAAATTACATGATAAAGAGAGAAAAAGATAAAAATCTCTTAAAGCCTTGTAGCTTCTAAAAAATAAGTACATATATTTATATTTATATTGATTTACACGATTCTATTAAATATTATTCGTTACTAATAAGACTTGTGAAAACATAAGACATTGATATCATCTTATCATGTTTGAATTTACCTAATACATGATGAGATTAAATTCAAATCTATTAAGTGAACTCAATAACAATTTTTTAAAAATTATTTATTGAAATGCTATAACCGAGTTTGAAATTAGAAATTTGTATTAAAACGTTTAAATCAATATAACATGAAAATTTTGAAACATTCCTAAAAATGATGCCACAAGTCGTGAACATTTAATGCAGTAACATTATATTTGTCTTAATTACTTGTCCACTTTTGAATTGGCACACCTATTAAGAAAATAAGTATTTACATAGTGAGTTTACCATTTTATTCCTATTAATTATGAAGTGGATGAATTAAAAATTTAAGATTTTCAAGAAATTGTACCTTTTTCAAAGTAATTAATTGAGGGTATAATAGGTAAAATTATTTTGTCCTTTCTGAATTTGTTAAAATTGATACGTAATTAGGGACAACTATAAAATGAAAAATGGACAAGTAATTAGGAACAGAGGGAGTATCGTTTAAAAAATAAGAAAAACTTCAAAGCATTGTAAATTAGCCCTAATTGCTAACCATAAGTGTCTCCAACAAGTAAACCTAGACCAACTTATGAGTTTTACATATATTAGGGTCATAATTAACATAAAAATATAATAATTATAGTATGAGTAATCAATACTGACCAAATAAATATCACCCGTCTCTATCTCCTAAATTGAATTGGTGGTAATGTCTATTTGATAATATTCCAACTTACCTTAGTTAGAAATTACTTTAATCTTCAAAACTGTTTTATCACACTCCAATTCAATCAGTGGCTTGATCTAGTTAATACTCAATAATGTTAAACAAATAAATTGATGTTAATTATATTTTTTTAATTAGGTCAAAGTCGAGTTCAATCAAAAGAATTATCTTTAAGTCTCGTGGTTAAATTCTAAAATAAATCACATTTTTGAATTATTTATAATTATAGAAGTCTAAATATGTAATAAAAATTTGAATGAAACACAAATGTTAATAGTGAAGAAATTGAATTGTTACCATTTGAAACTGTTAATAGTTTAAATGTGCACCAAATGAATAGTTCTACTTTAAAAGATATTATGCCCATAAAAATAATAGAAAGTCATTTATTAAAATGGGTGAAAATGATTTTTTTTAATACATATTTTGCCTTTGATATTTTGTCCTTCATTCACCAATGGTGTTCTTATGAGAGCTAATTTATGTACCTTAAGAATAGTGTCAACTTTGAAAAATAATTATACTCCCTCTGTTCTTTTTTACTTGTTCATTTTTACTTGTCATTTTTGATAAATCAAGAAAAGAAAATATATATTTTTATCTATTATATCCTCAATTTATTTAGAGAGTTAATGTTTTGAAAAAAATAGAACATTTTTAATGAGTAAATTGTTTTTGGAATTCTATCAATTAATAGGACTAAATTGATAAACTCACTATGTCAATTATTATTTTCTTAATAAGTGTGTCAAGTAAAAAATAACAAGTAAATAGTTAAAAATGAACAAGTAAATATGGATTGAGGGAGTACTTCTGTGATTACTATCATGAATGAAATAGTGATAAAATATATATTATGAATGAAATAGTGATAAAATATATATTATGAATGAAATAAATATGTGAAATTAATGTGATTATTTTTCTTCTTATGGTGCCTTTTTAAAACTCAAGGTAAATGACCTAGGTTGCAAATTTTACAAGTGAAAAGTTCATGATTTTTTCTTGACATTTAAATTGTATATTTCAAACTCCAAGATTTTTTCTTGAAGCTTTGAATCGTGTTAATTCTAATTCTAAAATTGTTTCATTGTTATATATTTAAGGTTACGCGTATTTTTTTTAAAAATATTATATTTTAGTTTTAAAAAGTGTCATTGTTCAAAGATTATTTTCACATTAAAAATGGCTAACATTTAATTATTTTAAAAAAAATCTAATTCAAAATCGATTAATGATTCAAAAAGTATTGTTGGCTTATTTCTTTCAAACTTTTACAAAGATTGTTGTATTTAATTTTTATCTTCAATCTATTGGTCTTAATTTTTGCTCATACTACTCATGAAACGAAAATTTATTGATCAAAGTATTTTTATGTATTTAAATCTAATTCATTTGTCATAAGCTCTGAAGGAATTAAGTCATGTGGTATTTTTTGAAATTCATTATAGTTTTGTAAATTAGTGTTATGCTTTTTAAGACATGTTCTTTTATCATTTTTAGAGAAAGAAAACTGATAGCTAAAAGGGAGATGATAAAGTGTATATATTGATTCTGTGAATACGCTATGCCTCGAGCCAATGTTTGATTTCCAAACGTTATAACGTTGAAGTAATTCATGTCATACTTCAACAAATTAAAGTGTATATATTGTAAGGTTATTTGGTTCAGTTCGGAAATTTTTGATTTTTTCATAAATTAAAAAGACCATTCTAATTGTTCGAAACGGTTATACACTTAAATAAAAATTCATAATTTTATTAAAAAATAACATAAATCAATTCGATTAAATTAAGTTCGATCGATTTTTCATATTCTTTTGACCGCTCTAGTCCTAGTCACTGTGAACATATTCCTGAAACTGGCTTTGGCTCAGGGCCCGGTTAAGAGATCAGCCCGCACCGGCCATACAGGCTATAGCACCGCGTCATTATTGGTTGAAAGGGCAGAATAGTCAATTACTAAGTCAACTGAATTTTCTTGGTACTTTCAAAGAAAAGATAAAATCGCCTTTTAATAATTTTCTAGGCATATATTTTCCCCTTATCAATTCCTCTCTACTTTCTCTCTCTACTTTCTCTCTCCGTCGTAGAGGTCTTCGACGGCGGCTCTTCTTCTTCCTCCTCTATCCATTTGATGGAAAACGGACCGCCGCAGCCGTCAGGTTTGTATAATCTTTCTGTATTTCGATCTTTTCGGTAGCGGATTTAATTTTCGTTTTTACAATTGCCTTTTTTATAGATAGTGTTTGGCCTACTTGTCGTGTACCGCGACTAATTCGATGAATAGATTGAAGGAGATCACCTAAAGTTTTTGTTGTTTTGGGATTTGGATTTTGATCTCTCGTAGTCAATTTTGAGTTTCATTGTTGTTAGGGCATATGTTTGGGGTTGTCAAGTGCCAATTATCTGATTAAATTACGTTTATATCCGTGCAAATTTCGATAGTAAACTCATCGAAGGGGGCAGAGTTATCTGGTAATTGTGTTGGTGGAAGATATCAGGTATGAGGTGGAATAGCTGAGGTGTGTAAGCTGGCATGGGCGCCACTGTCATTGAAAAAAAAAGGAGAGAAAATAGTAGCCAAGGGTGTGTTCTAGTGGTTGAAGTGAGGTCTCGGGTTAAGTTCCCAACGGATACAAAAACACTAGCTGATTTCTTCCCATTCATTGCTGGTGGGAGGTAGTGGAGGTGCGTGCAAGCTGGTCAGGACACCACATGTATTAAAAATAAAATAAAATAAAATATTGAGAAGAAATCTAATTTGTCTTAAAAAAGATCAGTTATTTAATATTGGAATGATTTTCACCTGAATTGAGGCAGAGTAGTTACAGGATTAATAAACTAATTTGGCATTGAAGTGTAAAAATTTGGTATTGGATTTAATGGGCTCAATCAAACACGTTTAATTTACTCTGTGATGCCAACATTTGTATTTTCTGGTGGGTAGAATTTAGTTGTTAATCTCATCTCCCATACTTGTATCTAATGTGGTTCTGATAAAGCCTCTAGTTTTTTCACGGGAAATTTCGTTTTCCTAGGAGTTGTCCAAGAAGTCAAATTACTGAGTATTGGAATGAAATGGCGAGAACAGAGCAGAATAAATATAAAGGATTTATATAGCTGAGTACAGCTAGTTTAGGATTAAGTGATGGACCTGACATGGAAAAAAATTAGAGTTGTGTGTTCAAAGAGAGAAAGTAGTATGCAATACTACTAGTGCCATCCATTAGTCACTTAAAATGTCTTTTCCGGTTGATATTTGATATGATGATTGGCTACCCTACAATTTGATAATTACAAGAAGTAGTAAAATTAAATTAAAGCAACTTCGTTAAACATACTGTGTAGCTATTATTTCTAGCAGCTGATACTGAGCAATTTCTTACACCCTTTTTTTATAGATTAATAATTAGGTAGAAAGAATTTCATATTTTTGTTAAAGTTATTGTTTACAATAATAGTTGCTATGTATTTATTTGGTCAGTTTAATTAGATATATTTAAAGGCTATCTAACATGTTATTGGTTTCTCACAGTAGATATGTCTTTGAATAATTAGAGAAAGGTGTAAACAAAATTGTATACATTGCTAGTAAGTACCCTTGTTGTATTCACAGAAACAATTTACTCTCGACCAACTCATTTTTTCTACTTTTTACTTTCTTTCGAGTATTATTGACTTGACATTTGTTTCCACGGCAGGTAGTAGCCCACCCCCAAAACCCTGGGAACGAGCTGGGTCTTCTTCAGGCCCTGCACCTTTTAAGCCCCCCTCTGCTGGTAGCACGAGTGACGTAGTAGAGGCATCCGGAACAGCCAGGCCTGGTGAGATTGTTTCAACTGCTAATAGGAATACAGCTGTTAATAATAGCACACTTGCAAGGCCTGTACCTACTCGACCTTGGGAGCAGCAGCAAACTTACGGTAGCTCATACGGAGGTATGAGATGTTTAGTTAATTTTCCCTCTTGCTCTTTTTTTTGTGCCTGTTCTGTTTTTCCAGCAAGAGGGTTGGCTGTCTGAAATCCATTATTACAAACATGTCTGTTGATGCCTTTTTCACTAGCACAGCTGTTTTGTGGTTTGTAAATAACCATTTGTATTCTTTTACATCCTTAAGGTTCACTCTTGATATTATAAATACTAGCAACCTTGCATTAAAAGCCTCTTTTGGTTAGTATAACAACTAATTTATCCTTAAGGTCCATTTGTTTGTTCTGAATGTTTGTCCCCTAGCATCCAAAGGTTGATTATTGAGTGATGTGTATTATGACCTCTGCTTTTGGAGTGCATGCATATGATTTTTCAGGATCATAATGCAATACATGATATGTAATCATGCACACCATCATTAACTAGGCAAGTTCTTCCTAAATATATTCCGATTTTATCATACTGTTTGATTCTCTTTCATACATTATAAGTATGCCCAGTGCCCTTTTTTAAAATTCTTTTTAAAAAAAGAATTACTAGGTTGTCTAAGTTTGTACTCCAGCTATACCCCACTTATTCCTCAACTTAGTTACTGCACCTATTAAATCGACTTAACCTCTGATTGAATGTTTCATTGAGCTGTTATCCGATCTGCTAGTCAGTATACCTTCTCTTCTTATGTGTCCATTCTTAGGAATCAAGCGCTACTTGATTTTAATTCATTTGCAACAAGATGTCTATGAATTTGCAACCCAATTCCTACTTTATTTATACTTTGTCCTCTGTAAGTATGAATGGCATCTGTGTGTTTACCGAGCCAAATCAAAATGTTGTTATGGACATACTCTTTTCGTTTCCTCTTATGGTGAAGAAACTTTCTCAATCGTTGAAGGTTTTGATCCAGTAATTGAAGTTAGTTATTGCAATTGAAGTAAGAGGAGTTGAGTCCTTTTTTATAGAGTACCCAGTCTCATTATTTGCTTGATTGGGTCATTATGCAGGTATTAATACAGGTATGAATTATAATTCTGGATATGGAACTGGAACATATGGTTCTTATGGTGGTGGCTATGGAAGCGGAAGCACATACGGAAGTGGTTTGTATGGAAACAGTATGTACAGAGGAGGTTATGGTGGACTTGCAGGCGGTGGCATGTATGGTGGAGGAATGTACAATAGTGGGTATGGTGGCTCAATGGGAGGTTATGGCATGGGCGGTATGGGTGGTATGGGCGGCATGGGCATGGGACCCTATGGGGACCAAGATCCAAATAATCCATATGGTGCTCCACCTTCTCCACCAGGCTTTTGGGTCTCCTTCATGCATGTGGTAAGCTCTAACAGTACCAAATAAATTTATTTCTGTTCTATACTTCTATTCAGGGACCCTAAAGTGAATTTGATGTGTACAAGTCCCTCATTTGCCCTGCACTTCCAGTACAAACTGTGCTGGCCTTCTTTTTGAATTTTTGTTTTCGGATTGGCCAACAGTCTAAAATTAGCTCCAAGTGAATTGGTAATAGAGAAAGGCCTCCCAAAATACAGAGAGAGAGAGAATCGCATAGGAAAGGGGAGAAATGTAAGGAGATTCATTGTGAAATCTCAAAAACTTCTTGCAGCTCACTGGTTTCTGTGATGAGATACTTTTAGTTTATGAACAAAAGAATTATAGGTAGATCCCAATGTTTTTGATAATAACATCCTCCCTAAGTTTAACTTGATATGAAAAATAGATCCTCCCGAAGCTTTTATAAATTGTGATATCTCTCTTTTTTGACGCTAATGGTTTTCTAGCCTGCAGTTAGTAGGTTTGTCGTTTGTCGATCTGTATCTAAGAACTTGCAGGCCTCTTTGAATCAACAAAAAGTTCAAGGAGATGCAAATGAAATTAAGAATTATTTACGTATCGTATTTTAGGTTCTGGTGTGAGGAGAGGGTTGTCCTTCGAGTACCACCTGATGCTTTTGAAACTGTTAGTAACATATGGTATTTTAGTCTATACTCTATAGACATCATTAATGCCTTTTGTCCGTTGATAACTAATTGTTTGACATTATGTTACTTAATGATGGCAGATGCAAGGCGTTGTAACTTTCTTTGGCCGTGTTGCAATGTTGATAGACCAGAATACCCAGGCATTTCACATGTTCATGTCGGCACTCCTTCAGGTATATGTTCACTTATCCCTTGCATCCAAATAGTTCTTGAACAACCAATACCTCCTTAACTACCTTATGGAGTTCTGTATTTGCTACCCAAATACTCTGTGGAAAAGTATATAGGATGGTGACATGATAATTCATTAACATATTTTTTACAGCTGTTTGATCGCTCAGGGTTATTATATGGAGAGCTGGCAAGATTTGTGCTGAGATTGCTGGGGGTCAAAACAAAGGCCAATAAAATTCAGCCCCCAGGCGCTAATGCACCTCATGGCCCTAATGCACTTCCTGGTCCGCACCAACCTCGTGGTAATCAGAACTTTATCGAGGGGCCTAAGGCTGCTCCAGCTGCTGCATGGAACGATGTGTGGGGTGATAATGCACAGTGATATAGAGTAGTGACTTACAAATGTCACCTACCATCGGAAGCCATTTACAACAAGTTGCAGTTTGTATGAAAGCTACAGTATAGATAAGAGCTATGCTGGTGTACTCGTATGTAAAGCCAATCTGCTTACCGTGCTGGATTGATTTGCTGCATTTAAATAAATAATAATCTCGACTCCCCCCCCCCCCAACCCACCCCCTTCCCCTGCCATATTTGTGTGGGATTGTAGGTTGTTATAGATCAATGTGCACGTCAGTTTTGGAGACTAACAACATTGTTCTAGAAATGATGTTGTATGATTTCCATTGATTGGAGATGAGATGTTTCATTGTTACATCATTTGTGTAAATTCACCCAATGCGAAGTTCTCAATTTATTTGACGAATATCTTATTTGTTATACGTAGAGCTTCATGCACAAGCTCTGACAATTTTTTTACATGGATGCACAAAACTCAAAATGCAGAGTAGAATTCTTTCATGTTGAGTAGTAGAAATATAAAATGGATTTAAATTGAATAATAGAGAGGTAACAATGGACTCAAATGTGGTAAGAGGAAAAATTTCACATGAAAAAGTAGTCACATTTTTTCCACCTTGGACATTAGTTAGTAGAGAGGTGGTTTTTTGGACCTTCAAGTAATATGAGGAGTTTTTTTGACCCGGTAGGACAGCATTGAGCTTTTCCGAACAGGCAAATTTGACCTTTTCTTTCATTTATGTATTAGTATTAGTACTCTCTTCGTTCCGTATTAGTTGATCACTTTTCATTTTGCACAGTACCTAAGAAATCATAAATAAGAAGATAATTATACTAATTATAACGTTCCCTACTATTCTTACATACCAATCCTTCCATTTATCATACATCAAACAATTGTTCTGCATTGTGGCCTACATGCCACATGAAGAGCTATACCTCTGAGTGTGGGTTCTGCAATTTGCACCAAGCAACTGTTTCATTGTATGTACATGCATTTATTAGAATCACTTTTTTTTCTTACGGAAGAAAACATTACAAGAAATTATGCACAGCTTGATACTAGTGTGCAGTGGGCACAACTGTCGTGCATTTCCATCAAGTTGGACAGGAAACGATGTTTCCAGAGGTGGACGGGTGAGTAACACATCAGTTCCAGGGAGTCCCAATTGGATTGACTGGGATGACAGTTTCTCCTTCCGAGTCTGTAAAATCAGAATGTCTGCTGAGACCTGACAGCTTAAGAGCTGAAGATTATAGCCACCTATTAAAACCTGAAGGCTCCATGAGGGCAAATACACATTACTTCTTCTTCTTTGACCTCTACATTACCTCTAGCAAGTTTAAAAATTTCCAACGCTACACCACTGATCTGAGAACTTCTGGTGACGTAAAGAATTGAGAGACTTTTGCATCCGGTTCTCAATGCCTGCAGTCCACGGTCACAAAGATTTCTACACCGATTCACATGTAGTGTTTTCAAGTTATGACAATGTGATGCAATAGATTCCCAACCTGCTATCTTGACCTCATGACAGATTGCTAAGTTCCATTCCTGAAGCGATGGACAACCCTTTGCTATTGTCATGATACAATCATCGCCAATTGTTCTGCTGGAACGGAAATTCAACACTCTTAACTTTGCAGCAAATCCGACGCTAATAGCTACCAGACCATTCAGACGAGTGCACCAGGTCAAGTTAGACACACTCAAGTATTCAATACCACCTCCACTTAGGATACTCCGTATTCCATTAGGTTCAAGCCTACAGGAATCGGCTTCCAAATGAGTCAGAGTTTGAGAACATCCTTGAAAGCCAGCACCAGTTAGATTTCTACAGTAGGATATCCTGATTGCTCTAAGATGACGGCAGTTTTGTGAAATAGCTCTTACGCCATAATCAGAGATTCGAGAGCAATACGAGAGATTCAGATCTTCTAAAGCTAGGCAAGAATTAGATAAGGCCTCTAACCCATAATCTGTAACATTACACCGGTAAAGACTTAGTATTACCAACAAAGAACAGCCAGATGCCATGCAGGAAAGACCACTATCAGTTATCCCAAAACAGCAGTCTAGATGAAGACTTTGCAGTTTCGATCCATGACGTGGTAACAAAGACAAACCTGAATCTGGAAGCTCGGTGCATCCGGACAGGGACAATGATTCTAGGTTCTGGAAACGGTTCAGAAGCCTATATAATTGTAATGTACTGATTCGGGTGTTAGTTTGAGATAACGATGAAAAGTTAAGCATAGTGAAAGAGCATTGGAACTGTAAAGATCTTCTATTTAGATTTTGAATTTGAAGCCAGCGACGACAGGTTAAACCAAATGATTCACGGTCAGATCCACAGTCAAGGTGTTGGAAAATAAAGAGTAAACAATCGTCAGGAAGCTGCATGATATATCCAGAGAAGTCATCTGATGGATTATCCATTTCTACCAAGTTAACACTCCAGCAAGGGTGTGAAGCTCGATAATTCACAATAAACTTTTTTTTGATTAGGACTTCCCAATAATTTTAATAAAAGACATGCTAGAGTCTAGAAGAGGTAGACGACTCGAAAAAAGAAAGAGCAAGTCTTTAAACGCATGACCTATGAGATCACTGACTTATGGCAAAGAAATCTGGTTTTTGAACTATGAAGTCCCCTAAGAAGTAGGAACTAGGAAGATAGTTTACTTATCAACCAGAGTAAAATGTCAACGTTCCCAGTGGTCAGTTTTATCTATACTTACCGTCTTTGGTACCAATACCAAAAGAGAAATGATTGGAGGATGTTAACTTGAGAGGTTAGCCACACAAACCAACACTGCAAAGCATAAGAAAAACCGCATATTAGTTGACATTATACAGCATTGAGCATACCATACATGAATATCTTGTCTTTTGTTTATATTTAAATTTTCTCTACAACAACATACCCAGTGTAATCCCACAAGTGGGATCTGGGGAGGGTGGATACACGGCCCTTACCCATATCTTATGAAGGTAGAAAGGCTATTTTAATGTTTTCAAGCATTACAAAATTAACAAAGGTAAATTGTAACCTCATCAATATGTTATAAGATGCTTTCTGCATGCATATGTCCACTTCAATATGAATACATAACCTCAAATTTATGCAGTACTACTAATGCATACTAGGTACACTCATAAGATAGATATATTTATAGCGACCGAAGTCAAAAGATGCAAGAAAATACAAAAGGAAATAAAAAAAATCCTTAATGAAAGCTACTTAATTGTCCTTTATGCATGCCAAGGTGTAGCTAGACAATAAAACCATCGGGAGCTATTTTCTCAGAAATATGCCATGCACATCTTGGTGAGGATACAAAATATTTACAAGACTGATGTGTATGCTTAGCTTCATCTCGAGCCCGGACTATCTGGATATAGAAAAGTATCCTACATTTGGTGAAGTCTTGAAAATATCCCAACTGTGATAGTAGTGTTACTTGGAATTTTTTGTAATTTTTTTTATCAGTTAAAATATTTCATTGTAATATCAAGGCCAACTTGGCAATATACAAGAAATATACCTAAAAGGAGAAACCTACAAAATATGGTTCTCTCCAAAAGCCACCCAATCCTCTATACAAAAACAAGAACTACACGGGTGCACCAAAAAAACTACAAGGGATTGAAGACTACTCCTCAATCGAGCGAAGTTCATCTCCACCCCTTCAAAAGCCTCCTATTTCTGTCTTTCCAAATGATCCACATTATAATCCACACGCATAAACATATGTATATGGTATCACAAACAATGCCTCAACTAGGAATAGATGTACAATTCATCTTGGAAGATGAGCTTCAAAAGCACTAGCTATTCTGCCGACACACTTGATAATAGCTTGTACAAAAACCTCTCCTAAGGGGTCATTTGGTTCAAACCATGATATCTCAAGATTATAATTAATCCACCTTCTATATGGGATAAGTTATACTAAGATTTTGGTAAAAAATAATACTAATTTTAGCTAATACCTCCAACCAAACACGGGATAAATTTAATCACAAAATTTGTTCCAGTATAACCCACCTAATTCGTTGAACCAAATGGCACTAAGAGGTCGGATTAGGGGTCGAAAAAGGAAATCAACTTTGAAGTAAGCTCAATACATTAAGGAGCAGCAAATAACAATCCTGTATTCTCATTCTAACTTGAAATATTTTGTAAACTACAGATAGCTCTAAGGTTCCCCTTGCTCCAATAAGACAGCATTTTGGGTTTAGATATTCTAAGAGAAAGATTTAACAACGCTTGAATGACCGGAGGCAGAGCAAGGGATTCTAACAAGGGTATTCAAAAAAAAATGCAAGAATGTATGCAGACCTATGTCAATGGAATCTTCCTTATGTCAATGGAATTCAATGATTGACAACAACAACAACAACGTACCCAGTGTAGTCCAACAAGTGGGATCTCGGGAGGGTAAAGTGTATGCAGACCTTATCCCTAACTCATAGAGATAGATAAACATTTGACGTATACACAAAAACATTTGTTTTCCCCCTATTTACCTATCATAATCATCCGACAAATGAGATTCAACTGAACCCCTTGAATCCACCTAGCTCCACGACTCCGCCCTGGCCTGAATCGTGGGTGAGCACTTAAAAATACACATTGCAGATTTTAGATAATTTGAATCAAATAGATAACACAGTACACCTAAAGTTTGCAATTGTTCTTCACAGTGATAATTTCAAATAGACTACATAAAACTCAGTATAATGATTAGCTGAACAAAGTGAAAATATAGAACATTTCCCTCTACAAAAAATTGTTCTAGAATGCTTCAATCCTCAACTTACACATGAAAACTCCGAGAGAAAAAACAAATAATAGATTCAAAAACAATATTTTTTGCGCTTATAGTGATTTTTTTACCTATTTATCTGCCGAAAAACACTGGATTCAATTGAACTCATTGTAGACATGCTACATCTAACAAATCTGGGTTCTATAAAACTACAATTTCATCAAAATCTCACAAAAAAATCCACAAAATTTATCAAATTCGGGAAGATAAAGGTGTTTCCAGACCATAAAAAAAGTTCAAAATCCAAAGGGCGTACCTGAGAGAGGCGAAGATAAGAAATTGGAACTATTGTTAACCACTCACATCAGCATCGGAATTTATAACACATTTTATTGGTCCGGTTTGGATGATGGAAAGTTCATATGTTGAAGTTAAGGGTCATGTTTATGTATTATGCCTAGAAAATAAGTTGTGAAAAAATAGGATATTGAGATATGTAAATGTATAGGTATCTTAAGAGCGATAAGATTAAAAATGAGTATATACAGAATAAGATGTGGTGACGTGTGTGGTGATCAAGATGAGGAAGTGAGGCTAAAATGATTTGTGCATTATGAATAGGAGATGTACAAATGTCTTAGTGAGTATATGTAGGAGGTTAGATATAGTAGGTACATAAAGAGAGTAAACCGATAAAGTATTAGGGAGAAATGATTAGACATGATATGGCATAACTTTATATTATCGAAGATATAGTCTTAGATAGGAGGGTGTGGACATCGCATACTAGGATAGATGGTTAGTAGTTTTGGAGTGTTATCTCGCTTTTCGTAGGGTTTAACCTTATTATTATAGTGTCTTGCTTTTGATTACTGTCATGAATCATTTATTGTTTATTGTGTTTAGGTTGTCACACTATTCTATTTTTGTCATTGTTCTCTTATTTGTATTAGGGAGAGAGATATACCGATAAAGTATTAGAGGAGAGTGATTAGACATGATATGACACAACTTTATATTATCAAAAATATAACCTTAGATACGAGGGTGTGGACATCGCATATATACTAGGGTAGATGGTTAGTAGTTTGGAGTGTTATCTTGTTTTTCGAAGGGTTTAGCCTTATTATTATAGTGACTTGCTTTTGATTACTATCATTGTTTATTGTGTTTAGGTTATCACATTATTCTAGTGTTGTTACTGTTCTCTTATTAGTTGCTTTATTTTCTTCAATATTGCTTTTCCTTTTTTCATACCTAGTTTGACATGTAGTACTTAAGTCGGGATTTTTCGAAAACAGTCGTTGTACCTTTACGAGGTAAGAGTAAGGTGTGTGTACATTTTATCCGACTCACAGCTCACTTGTGAAATTTTACTGGGTATGTTGTTGTTTGGATGTTACATTACAATATTGTCTTCATAAGCTCGTGTGGATGTGTTTTGAAATCAAACTGATTTAAATTTGAAGTTTTGTTTTGATATGCAATTTGAATTTCTTATATAGTATTTTTTACTCATTAATATGAAAACCTCACAAGTTATGAATACTATCAAAATTTCCCTTAGTCTTATACTATCTTAAATGAGAAAAGTATAACAAAAGTATAATACACTATCACAAAGTTATTCTAAAAAAATATACAACATTTATGATCGAACTTTAGTTCGATAAAAAGTAAAATTTAACATGAGTTGTAGTGTACTACGTTTTAATATAATCTTCTCACATAGTACGAACAATCTCCTCATGTTGAGCATATATTTCTAGATCAAATGACGAAAAAGATGAACCAACGTTGTTACTTTGAGACGTTTGTTGGTCAATATTATTAGTAACTATGTTATCATGTGTCATATTTCTTGAATTTTCATCACTCCTTTGGTATTCTCGCGACAAATTATGTCTCATTGCATAAGCTATGACAATTGTCACTTGTGTGTCAATATCGTAATGATTCATGTCTTGTTTAACTTGCGTGTCAATATTTCATGAAAACTAAATAAAGCAAGAAGTAATAATAAATTTAATTGGTGAGAGTAATTGTTATATCTGATATAAATTATTTAAAATGGTAAGAGGAATAATGTCAACCAGAAGTTTTGTTTACATAAGAAATAAATGTTTGATAGATATAAAATACTATTTTTTTTTATAAAATCTAAATTTGTGGCTCAATTTTATATTTTTAAAAAATGTAAAATCATAATATCTTCTCAAATCAAGTTATTTTGAGAATTTGAAATTTCATCTCATGATATCAAATTATGGGATGAAATTGTATTTCCAAATACTATTTTTATAAAATAGTTTTAAATCATGAAATGAAATCGCATTTCAATAATATAATACTACCTTATAGGCCATGTGAACTAAAATATATTTCTTTTTGTATTTTTTTATGAATTCAATATATTGGTTTTGCCTTAATTGCTTTAACGAAACCACAAATCTCTCTCTATATATATATATAGCTGAATAAAATCACGCTGATGTGACATGCTTCATTGATCAGTATATTATTTATTTATTTATTTAGAATTTTGATTTTTTTTTTCTCTCATTTTCTGTTCAATAACCTTTTAAAACAATTATTCACTTTCCTTATTATTAGCCTTTACTACATTTAACTCTTCCTTCCAAAAGGAAATATGTAACGGCTAAATACATAATGGTGCAATTAATGTGCATTATCACGCATTTTTCCTATTAAATCATTGCTTCAACTCACGTATTATCAATTTTTTTGTAATGCTTAATCACCTATAATTAATTAGACAATTCATTCCCCAATTTATTCATACCTTCTTAGACCTTTTCCTTTGGGGTTTCATGTAAGTATTTTTTTCATATCTTCTTATATCTTTTTTGGGGGTTTCATGTAGTTTTTTTTTTTCTTCTCTTTCATCTTCTTCCTTTTATTTTATCCATTCTTGATTTTTATTTTTAATGTATATATGTTAGCATCATTTTAAATAGGATAATTATTATTTAAAATAGGATAATTATTATTATTATTTTATCAATATCAATGTTATTTAATTTTTTTAAAGATTTTATTTTAGTTTTAGGAAGATAATTCTATTCAATATGTCTCTCCCCCTAAATCTAATATGTATAGTATAATATTAAAGTTAAGTATTAAAGTGACGTGACATCTCTTTATGTTCATCAAATTTAATTATGTTTTTTTATTTGGATTTTTTAAATATTTACTATTGTAATAAAATGTCAATGAAAAAGTGTAGAGAAAACTGAACATTTACATCAATATATATATTACTCCGGTAATGTGGCACTCTCTAAGGCCACAATTCTTATTACAATTGTAATTGGTAATGTGTCAAAAACAAAAGATGGCTTGTGGTTGGCATGATTTTGATGTTTGATGAGGTTAAGACTTAATTTGAACGTGGTATGAAAATATGAATGATGATTTTAAAGTTATGATAGCAGTTGTGTCGTGTTTTTTAAAAAAACTCAACACATATATACACACATGTATTTATTCTTTTATTTTATTTATTTGTGTTTTTCTCCTTTATTTGTTTTTAAAGTTTCACCTTCGTGACTCATACCTATTAAACTTCTACTTTCAATAGTATAATTAACTTCATGATATTTTAAGTTTTCATATCATAATTCCAAATTATTTAATTATAAAATTTAAGATGCTTTATGATATTCCTCTATTTTGTCTTATATAAATTCACCATTTTTTGTTTCATAAGATATATTCCTATTCAAAAATATTATTTTTATTTTATTGTTCCTTATATTATTATTATATTATAGTATAAAAATTTTGTGCATTGGATCTGTATTTTTATTTTCATAAATCTTCTTTTTTTATATGATTAAGACCCTAAGAAAGATATGTGTTTTCTCCGTGTAACTGTTTTAGTTTGGATTCTTATGATTTTTTAATTATCGTAAGTTTGTGTTTTTATTTAGCTGCAATACAATAATGTCGGAAATGTATTAACTACTAATGAAGGCTCAAACAATACTATTAATGATTTACAAGAAATATATATATTAAATATTGAAATAAGTTCTTTTTAATTGTATAAAGAACTATTTATGTTTTCTATAAAGATTCCTTCATTTTTATCTATATAAATTCATAATTTATCGTTTCATGAGACCCCTACTCAAGATTATCCTTTTTATTTCATATTTGAAGTTATATTTTTCTTATATTACTATTATATATAAATAATTTTGGTTATTAAACACATTATTTAAGGAAAATTCTTCTAAAGAGCAAAGACTCATAAATAATTTAAAATTGTAAAATTCATAATTTATTGTTTCATGAGACCCCTATTCAAGATTATACTTTTTATTTCATATTTGAAATTATATTTTTCTTAAATTACTATTATATATAAATAATTTTGGTTATTAAACATATTATTTAAGGAAAAATCTTCCGAAGAACAAAGACTCATAAATAATTTATATAAAATTTGAGTAGGAATAATAAATTAAACTAAGACTCTTAGTATAATTTTTTAGCACTCAAATATATATTTTATAAATTTAATGAAGTATTTTATAATCGCGATCAAATTTACTAGTTCAATATTAAGATTCAAGACTACTTGTTAATTCTTACCCTACATTATATATTTTTATTGACTTATCATGTATTAATAATAGCTGAAAATTTATCTGTTCGATTATATTGTATCATCCAAAATTGGATAATTATAAACTTTCTTATGCTTTTAGTTCAATCTCATTGTTAGAAAAAATTCACATATATATTCACTATTGTTATTTCAGTTATGACAAAAATAAATTTAAGAAATTAACTTTTTGGGCTGACTTAATTACTTATTTGCACGGTACTTCACCTTTTTCAGTAATGTATTATTATCAATGGGCCGAAACCAATGGGCCTTACAGGTCAAAATTTCATGATTGGCCCATTAGGGTTTCGTTAGGTATTTTAGCTTCATATCAGTAGTGTTTTCCTCACACAAGCTTCTTCTCCTCTTCATTCCCCACAGCCCCAAGCGCCGGCGGAGGCTTAATCGACGAACAACAATGGTAAGATTTAATTATCTTTTTATAATTTTAATGAAATGTATGTTTTAGATTTTATATTTTACTTTTCAGTTCATGATATACTTTTTGTTGTTCAAAAACATTATAACTTTAAAGTTTTTCATGCATAATTTGTACTGTATATGGTTATTTGGAGTATAAAAGAGTAGTAAATTGTGGTTTTGGTGTTATTTTTATTGTTTGTGGATCTGTTTTTATGTTATTGATTTATGCTTAGTTTGATTTGCTTTTATTTCTCAATTTTTTTGGTGTCTGTATGAAAATGTTAACAAAAAAATGGATTTTCACTGGGGAAGTTGAAAATATATCTCTATGGATCAGAATGTTTGTATAACAATTTATTTCGTATAAATATTAGGCAGTAGATAATATAATAGGTGCAACGAGTTTGATTTTCTTACCTCAGATTGTCAACTTGTAGAACTAGTGATGGAAGCTGTCTTATTCTCTTTTGTGAACTTGGATTTTGCAATCTATATCTGATTTGTGCTTGATTTTAATGACAGTATATCACTGGAGTTTAATTTAGGTTTTAAACTTGAAAGGTTCAAGCTTTAAGGTTCTTATCGTTGAACTAATTAGACTTTTTAGTTATTGATTCAAAATGTAATATCTAGAAGGATTTTCTTCATGAATTTATTATGTTTTCGAGAAATATTCTGTTTGTAACTTCTGAACTCCATATCCCTTAATTGTATTGAACCACTTATCGATTCTCTTCTAGATCTAAAATATAAAGCTTATGTTACTTGACCTTCCAATAGCATTTTGTTTTGGAGAAAATTGTATATGAACTGCAAATGAATGATTGGTACAAGTTGCGTAAACTATGATTTGAATGCTTCATTTTCTTTGAGTTTTGACATTGTTTCTAAATTATGTTGGAGGCCTTCATCAAAGTCCAGAAGACGAGGGCTTACTTCAAGCGTTTCCAGGTTAAATTCAAGAGAAGGAGAGGTATAACTCTATCTTCCTTCATCTTTTCTAGTCTGTTCTCAATCTTGTTTGCAATTAATATATCACTAATTTCAATGTTTTGCTACTGTGTAGAGGGAAAGACTGACTATAGAGCCAGGAACCGTCTTATCAATCAGGACAAAAACAAGTACAACACTCCAAAATACCGTTTCGTTGTCCGATTTGTATCCTTTCTAATGCATTTTTCTGCCCTTTTAACTTGCAAAGCATCTACTTGATTACATTGCTGTCTCTTTCGGAGAATGATCTACTTTTCATTTGGTCCACAACGATTCCTTATTACTGTGCATTCATTGAATGTCACTTGGAATGTTTTCACTGGATTAGTGATGGAAATTCTGATAATAATTCATCTGTGATATTTGGATGTGATTTTTTCCTCGTTTAATCTTAACATTTTCTCTAGACTAACAAGGACATAATCGCACAAATTGTGTCTGCTAGTATTGCTGGTGACATGATTCTTGCTTCTGCTTATGCAAGCGAGTTGCCTCATTTCGGACTTAAAGTTGGATTGACAAACTATGCAGCTGGTACTTACACAAGCTATTCATTTGTTGGTTATCCCAGATGAAATTCTCCTGTATATATAATTAATAATAAGTGGTTTAATGCTCATATTAGCATACTGTACCGGGCTTCTCTTGGCAAGGCGAGTTCTCAAGAAGCTTGAAATGGATGAAGAATATCAAGGAAATCTTGATGTAAGTGGTAGCTGCAAGCTAGGTTTCTGGGTGCATCTTTTGTCTTGTTTGCAGTCGCTTTTATGTCTAACGTCAATTGCATGTTGTTACAGGTCAATGGAGAGGACTACTCTGTTGAACCTGCTGAAAGCAGGAGGCCTTTCCGTGCTCTCTTGGACGTTGGCCTTTTAAGAACTACCACAGGGAACCGTGTTTTTGGTGCTCTCAAGGTATTATTAACCTGCTTTTGCTGTTGGTTCCTTTTCTCCGAGTTGAAGTCTATATGTAGCACCAGATTGCTAATATTTGCTTTAATTGAAAATTTTAATTCGTGAACAACAGCTTTTATACTTTCTGTGAGTTGTTGATTGGATGGTTCTCCAATCAGCTAAAACTTCAAAGTAAAGAACATTAGCAAGATGATTTCCATCTCTGAGAAACTAAAACAACGTGGTTTGCTTAACTCCCCTAAATATTGTTGGATCTGTTGGGTAGATCATGTAGTAATTCTTCTCTACGAGGGATCATGTTTTCCTTCATTTTATTTATTTAAGGTGCATTAATCATAAACTGTCTATCTGCAACATTTTTCTTGGATTCAGGGTGCATTGGATGGTCAGATATTAGTTATGCATTATTCATGTCATGTGACATTTAACTGTGTCTTATCTGTGTTGTTGATTATTGTTTCTTTGATTCAGGGTGCATTGGATGGTGGGATTGACATCCCTCATAGCGAGAAGAGGTTTGCCGGATACAGCAAGGACTCTAAGCAACTCGATGCAGAAGTTCACCGCAAGTATATCTATGGTGGCCATGTTGCTGCTTATATGAATGTGAGATATAGAAGAAGTACTTTAGATTGATTCTTTTGTAATTTATGATTATTTTAGAATCCATGGGTAGGCCATAGAAGATTGTTTATTTTTAGTGTTCATTCTGGCTTCTATTTACTCCCCATCTCTAATATGCTCGACCATTGTTTGCAGACTTTGATGGAAGATGAACCTGAGAAATATCAGACACACTTCAGCTTATACATCAAGGTGGGTCTTGAGGCAGACAATCTTGAGGAGATGTACAAGAAGGTTCATGCTGCCATACGCGCAGACCCAAGCGCAAAGAAGTCTGGAAAGCAACCTCCCAAGACACACAAGAGGTCTCAAATTTTTTTCCTTGGTCAATTATCAGCTTTATAGAAAATGATCATTAAAAAATGATAGAAGTTAAAATCATTAGGACAGTTGAAATTCATAGGTGCACTAGTGTTGTGTCCTGTGTCCACGGAGGCCCGTTCTTCATCTGCTTGAGGTGTAACTTGTTTTGATGCATTTCTGGAGGATCTTCATCTCTACTGAATTGTGCTACATTACTGTCTGAACTACATAGTGTGCTTAGATGTGTCCCGACAGTCGTTTTCTAAACCATCCTTTTTGGGGCTGTTCTGCAGGTACAACCTTAAGAAGCTGACTTATGAAGAGAGGAAAGCTAAGTTGATCGAGAGACTCAATGCTTTGAACGCAGCTGGTGGAAATGATGACGATGATGAGGAAGACGATGATTAGTGAAATTGTAGAAGAACTTTGAATCCTTGTTGCCTTAAGGTTTTCTATTAATATTGTTTTTCTTTTGCTACTAGGTAGAAACCTCAGTTTTGCATGCTTAGTAGAATGAGACTTGTCAATTTTGACTATGTATGGGATTATATTTTTGCTTCAGGCATCTTTTCCATTGAGTTTCAACTTATATATGTCTATCAAGTCATTTAAAAGATAACCACGGCTAATTATTTGTAGTGATCTTTCTCTGAACAATGACCTAACTTTTAGGAAATTAATTTTGTTTTGAAGATCATATTGGTTAATAGTCGATTATATAATATCGAAGTGTTGGTTAAAATACTGATGACATCGCTAAGAACCATTAACATTGTAGATATAACCATTTGTTTTTTAATTGGAGCACTTTATGATTATCTCCTGAACTCTGGTAAATAATATGCAAATTTTAGTTTTTACAAAAATATATAAAAGTTGGCATACACTATTAAACATCCAATATACAATATTATACTACACAATATACGGATTTCGTCATCTTCCTTTTATCCAAGAATCATATTCATTCAAAAACATCTCAAAAATTATATCAATACGTAGTCAATCTTTTGTAATAATATCCACTTGAAACAAAACTTATTCGTGAAAAAAGCAAATTTTCAAAATTTTGAAGCTTCAAGCATCAATAATTATTGTCTATGACTTTAACAATATCAATAGTATTTCATAGTAACTCTAATAACAACAATAAAATAATGACTTGATATATAAATTTCTTCGAAAGTAGTGACTATTACCAACAATTCAACTTTATATAAATATAAGACCATTCATTTCACTTGAACAAGTAAAACAAACAAATCATTTTATTGCCGTTATCACCACCTTCATCAAAGAAACTTGCTCTAATTAACAAATCAACTAATAAAATCATATCTGAAAATTTTAAAAAATGATCCGAGAGTGGAATATGGAGAGAGAGAGAGTGTGTTTTGACTTTTCGGTGTGTAAGGAAGAGAGATAATAGCAGTTTACTAGTTAAATTTGATAAAATTTTAAAACCATGACTCATTTTGACAATATAGTTAGGTCAATTCTACTTTCAGGTAATTATCTCATTAAAATATTAGTAATGTCGATTGAAAATCACAAGCTCTCATCTCCAAATCCTAACACAAATAAAAACAATATAGTAGTTGATTTCTTCCATCCTTTCTAGCTTTCGACATTGTTATTTGATATCTAATTCTGGTGTAAGATGATAAATATCTCGTAAAATTAGTCAAATTGCACGTAAACTAAATTGAACACCATGTTTTTTTAAAAAAAAAAAATTCATCTGGTAAACTATACCGCATTGGAGTCTGACTAATTCAACTTCACGCCACTTAAAACCTCATTCGAAGAGAAATTAAATTCTTTCTATATCCAAGGCTCGAACCAAAATTTCTGATTAAGAAAAGAGTAGCCACCATGTTTATAAAGAAAATTAGTTATTGGGTTATTAATAAATAAATGACAGGTTGATAATATAAATTAATTAAAAAATAAAGTTCCATTTTTCCTCTTTCATGAGCCAATAGCATCTCAACTCGGCGAAAGAGGAATTAGGGTTTTAATAGCATCTCAATTGGAGAGCAAAACAGATTCGTGCTTCGCCGGAACCCTAATTTGCTTCTCCGTTCACTCTGTCAGACCGAGTATGCTTTCTTTCTACTTCGAAATTTGAATTCATATATGTTGTATGATTGTATGTTTTGGATTCGTCTTTATTGTGTTTTTGCTTATATTTAAACTCTGCGATGAAGATGTTTGGTTGATACTTGAATGTATTAAATGATGAGAATGGGGAACAATGACTTAACTTTGGTTTTCGAGTGAATTTCAAATATACTGGCATTTTTAGTATGTCAATTTTTGGAATTTTGGCGTTAAAGGTGGTCTAAGAGTTTGGAAATTGGAAGTCTAGTTATTGCTTATTGGGATTAATCTTTTTCCTTTATTGTGAATTTAGTTTTGGGTTTTTTTTCGATATGTTGTTGTAAATGTCTGGTTTTAGAAAAAGATATAGGATAGACAACAACAACAAAAAATCTAGTGAAATTCCACAAAGTGGGGTTTTGGGAGGGAGACTGTACGTAGTAGGCCTTACCACTACCTCTCCAACGTAGAGAGGCTGTTTCTTGAAGAACTTCTGATCAAGCAAATCAAAGCAGTAATTAAAAGAAAACATGACAGCCCTTGTCATATCTTAAAAGAGGATTCCCAATCAATTATCTTCTTTTTGTGCAGATTGTGAGTTTTCTTTTGTTATATATCCTGCTAGTGAGTTACTCTTTCCTTCCCAAAATAGTGACCGAGTTTCCTTGTTGCCTCATTTGAAATGGTCAATCATTTTTCTTCATATGGCACATTTCCCTCAAATGAATCAAACTGATAAATTGATGCCTTTTATATTGTTTATAGACCAAACACATAAAGGCCCCTTAAACTTGCCACAAATTTTCATTTTGCTACCTTAAGGCTCAACTATGTCTTGTTCCAATTAGACACTTAAAGTAAGTCTGAACTTTGTCTTTGAAGCACCTCACCGATAATCACCCAAAAATATTAAGTGTGTGTTATTCACACTCATTGACATGAATAAGTTCCAAATAAAATGAAGACACGTGGCATTTGGACTCATATATTACTAAAACAACATTTTTAAATAATATATATGTTATTTTCGCATGATCCCCCCTTCCCATTGTGTATTTTCTTCCTACTTCTCAATACCAATCGTTATACCAGTGTTCTTCAACCCTAGCCTCTTCCATCATCTCCTACCCCCACCCCTAAAGCTTTGTTCACATTCTTCTCAATTTTCAATCCCAATTGTTGCCAGTATTGTGTTTTGTGTTGTGCATTATTAGTGCTATAAGTTGTTCTCATTATCTGCTTTCTCCTTCCTATAGATAATTAAACTAAAAATGTATGCCTTTAGTCCACACCTCTTTGTTTTCTAGTATCCTAGAGACCCATGCCAATGGTTATTAAATGCCAAATAGTGATTATCTAATTTTATCATTATTTTGTATCATAAAGATCTTGATAGTTATTGTTTCAATTAAATTAAATTGACTCATATAGCATTTCATGATTCGGTAGTTTCAGATGACAATAGAAAGAAGACCAGAAAAGAAATTAAATAGAATATTCTTTTAGGCTTTCACTCTCAGAGAAAATGTCACATCACTTATTTGTGTTTAATAGGTATAATTTTAATGATGTTGAAGTGTATATAATAATTAGTGTTATTGAAAGCGAAATGCACAAAAAAGCTCTAAGGTCCTTTGGGCTTTAAGCGCAAATAAAGTGTGTGCTTTATTGGAAAAAGACGCAAATGGAGAAAAACTACAAATATGCATGTGTAGTCCAAGACTAATAATTATAAGCATGAACAATAAATATATGGACAAAGAAATTGAAAAATAATTATAATAAAATGAAACATTAATTGTTTAGTGTCACCTATTCAAGATTGCACTCATTGGTAAGGAAAAGTATGTTTTACATCCTTGATGACGACACCGAAGTGCTTATAAAGCTAGGCGAAACAGTCAACATGTTTTGGGCCTCGTTTTAGGGCGTAAGCGCACCTTTCACGGATAATAATAAACAATTTTATAATACTTCTCTACCAATCCCAATATAATAATCTATTCATACATTCTGTTTTTGAACTCCCCGTTAGTAAAATCAGGTCATTTTATCAGGTAAGAGGGAGGCACACTGTCATTACACGATGGGTAAGGTGCAGAGCTACACTTTAAAGACAGATTCACTAGATTCTGACCTTCCCGCTGCTCTGTATAGTCCTATTGGAGGGCAATACAATACTCTAACGATTCCTGCCTTGGTTGATGATGAATTACCTTACTCTATTCGTCTCCTGGTCAATTGTCTAAAGTTGCGTAGTGGGATCTTTACGTTTGCATGTTTCCTCTTGAGACGGCTTTCAACATTAGTTTTTATTATCTTTTTTTTTCCCCTAAATATTCCGTTGCCGGGACTTGAACCCGGGTCTCTCAGGTGAGAGCCGAGTATCCTGAGCAACTAGACATTTATTATCTTATTTCACTATTCATGTTATGATGTATTTTGATGACTTGATACATGGGAACCATGTCATTATTAATTTCATCCCAAAACTGGCTTTGTCTTCATCATTTGCGTTCTTTCATGGCTCTTCCAGAATAAAGGTTTAGATGAAATTAACTTACTTCCTTTTTATTCTGTTTTTGCCTATTTAACTTTCATAATATCTCCCAATAATCGTCTCTGAACATGTATTACCAGTTATGTTTTGTTGTCTCCTTTTCTTACTTTCCCCTCTATGCTGTGGCGTGTGGGCTCCCATCACTCCATACTTTAGAGCCTTGTACTTCTTGTGAAAGAAAATGTATACTGCTGGATTTTATTGCCGTTCAACGTTATATTTAAGTACCATTGCATGATCAGTGAGAAACTTCTACATCCCTCTGGATGTGGGGTTTTAGACGAGTTGATCTGTTCGTGAATTCACATTCTAAGTTGTCTCACTAGTTTGGCAGATTAATGTTTGGTTTCATTCTGGATTTACTGGAGCTGACATTTCTTTTACTCTTAACAATTTTAGTTTGACTAAAATTAATCCATGCCAAACCAAGGTGTCTTGGTGTCTTTTACTTTGTATAAATACTGAAATTTGCGCTTTATCGGTTCACCATGGTTACGAAGCCAGCTTACATGTGAATTTGTATATTGCCATTGCCATTTTGTTTACATTCCAAATCCTATCAGTAGACCATTGTTAGCTGGATAGTTGTGGACATTGTCTTACCTACCAATACTTCCCAGGAAATAATGCTCTATCTTATGCTGGGCGCTAATTGATGGATCCAGACAGCAAGAAGTTTGGAAGAGGTGAGCTTCTTACTGTGATCTTTGAACAGTTCCTTTGCATGTTGGGTAAAATGACTACTGCTAACATTTGACTCTACTTGGGTCCATATTGCATTCCTAGGTTTTGATTGAAGGTGGAATGGAATGTATTGCATTTGATCTGTACTTGTATGTGAATTTCATGCTTGATCTATTTGGTGTTGAATTTCTCTCTTCTGTTTTTCTTCTTCTTTTGTGGTGCCATTTTTTTTAATTTCAGGAAGTGGAAGTGGTTGATTTACTTCTGACTTGTATTTGCCTATTTCTTTTGCACTCCAAGTATGTAACCACTATCATCTATTTGGGAAACAAACGAAGATTAGTGATGCTAGTTTTGTCGCTATTTGAATGAGGTTTTGCAAAAATGTCTGTGCTAAGCAATGTGTTATCCAGCTTCGTCTTGCAGCATTTGGATTAATGTTGGCTGGTAGGGTTTTGTTCATAGGGTTACGAGTTTGGTAACAAAATCTCACAAATTACTAAAAGATGCTTGAAGTCTTGCCGAAGTGGTCACAGTTTGCACACAGCTAAGGTGTTATAAAGGTTGTGATTGCTGAAAGAATATTGTGCTTCCCGTTTTTAAAAATTCCGATAAAGAATTTAAAATCAAATCATTTGACTCTTTGATCTTCTTCTCGTTGAAATTTTTTCATTTTAATTAAGACATCATTGGCTTACTGTGGTTGATTGGTCCAATTACATTATTAGGGCCAAGAGAGCTTGCAGGTGCTGTGGATCTTATTAATCACTACAAGTTGTTGCCTCATCACGAGTTCTTCTGCAAGAAGCCTCTTCCATTATCAATTTCAGATACACACTACCTCCACAATGTTGTGGGAGACAGAGAGATTAGGAAAGGGGAAGGGATGCAATTGGATCAGCTTATACATGATACGTCTTTTTTAAAAGAGACAAATTCACGCATCCAACCATTTGAGTTAGATGCTCTTAATGAAGCTTTTCAACTACGTGAAGCAGCGCAAATTGTTCTGCCTCCGGTAAGAAACCTATTGTGTGAAGCTTGAGTTATATAACTATGTCTGATTCAGCTCTTTAAGTAACCCTTTTATT